>JAIPRL010000784.1:45064-112813 GCA_025469235.1 Pemphigus obesinymphae | reverse complement strand
ATAAATTGTATTTTATTATTATAATAAATTGTAAAACTTTAATGTTCAATGTACATTTTAATAAAATAAAATTTCAACAGTATTATCAAAAGTAAGCATTTTAAATAATTTTTTGGAACCGATAAAATACCGGTATTAACCGGAACCGGGACCGAAACCCTAACCCTTAATTTTTGAAAAACCGGAACCGGAATCCGAACCTTAAAAAAAAAAAAAAACTGAGAACCGGAATCGGAACCAGAACCGAAAACACCGAAAGGTATCAGTCTCTGCGTCCAACACGGTATTTTACACGAGTTGAACTGTCGTGTTTTACACGAGTTGAAGGCGTCGTCTGGCTGGACGCTTATCACTGCCCGTATTCGGTACACGGTGCAGCCCATATTATCTTTATCTCCGCACTATCACTGTCTAAGCATAATACCGTCATTCGTTAATCCACTACATATTACCGTCGCGTAAAGAATAAAATAATATAATGTTTAACATCTACAGAGCGGTCTGTGTAACGTGGTGTTACATCATATCATATAATGTAAATCGTGTCGCGTTTATTATAATATCACTCTGTATACATAGTGTATCCTCCCGTCTACCCTCTTCTCGGGTCTCCCATCGTTGTATATTACCACCGTTTCCGGTGAAGAGAGTGAATACGTCAATATTGATTTTGGGTCAGTTGACGTAATACATTTACCGATTGCCTAGTTGATATTATGGGGAGAATAGAACTTCTCTATTTGGCGAACGAGTCGTTGATTTAATTTCTTATCGTCTGTACGCGGTCTAGACAACGCACGCGATATTGTTCAATCAAGTAAACTGCGCAAGTAATATTCGCGAAAAATATTTATCGAATGTGTATGAGTGATGTACATAATACGAGTTGATTAAATCCGGTTATAACAACGAAAAATCGAAAATATTTTTTTTTGGTTTTTTGAACAATATCATCAATAAAAATACGGAGCGTTTGGATAGGACTACACGACCTTTATTCTTTATTTGTATAGGTTCATACATGCGTAATACACCTACAATTTTACTTATTGAAATACAAATTGTTTTTTTTTTCAACAGAAATCGCAAAAATAATCTTTTAACGGTTATTTTTTCGTACATAACTGACTTTCAAAAACATAAAGGTATAAACGAGGGTTGGCAACTTTTTCATTTGTAGGAGTGATAGATTCGTTTTAAAATGTATAATCGTTTCGAGCTTTAACCCATTCCATATCTATCCACAATACTCATATATAGGTATTCTTTGTTTTTATTTCACTCGTATAAAGTTATAATGATCAACAAACGGTCGGTTTATAGCTGAGCGACAGTTGTACAATATAGTATAGTAAAAATATTATTTAAAATAGTAATATAATCTCATTATTGATTATAAATCTATTATTATATAAATAATAATAATTATCAATATTAATAATTCATTATTCCTATCTTAACAGTATTTTTTAACAGACGATAATTTTTTGAGAGCTTTTTTTATTTCAGTATTAATCATAGTAAAATTGTTAAATTAATAATTTTGAGCGTACAATATTATATGACATTTGCATTTTGTTCGCAAACAGTAGGAAATATATATATAGATATATTATAATACAAGTCTAAACGGTACGATATTATTCAAATTTCTATAAATTGTAGTCGACATTCCATTTGGTTTCCATAATGTATTTTGGCCATTCGGTCGAATATTTCGAAGTGGATACGTCACCGAAACATTTTATTCCCCGCGTAATAAAAATCGATTCGCCATTTCTGCCATTTAACCTAATAATTGCGAAATGCCTATTATATTATTATATGGGATAACTTTCCAAGTTTCGGATTACACATACAGAGTGACTCGTCAAGCGTGTAAACCCTACATTATATTATTATATTCTTGAATTATGTACATTAAATATATATATATTTTTTTTTTATTATTATGCGGATCATTTAAAGTATTTTTTAAACGATATTGTTTAATACTTTTATTTTATTTTTTTCACTTAAAATTTTTACTGCGGTGGTACAAATTAAAAAAATATTTTTATCGGAAACGCCTATTTTTCATTATAAAAATATTGAACTATTAAGATAATTTTTGTGAAAACATTAATGTATTTATTATACGGTATCGGATCAATGTTCACGGTAAAAAAAAAAGTGAGGCGCTCATTAAAAATATATAAATAATATTATAGGTATGCATTTATATGTATGGTATAAAAATCAAAGTATTGGGCAAAAATGTTTTTTTGTCTACAAAAAAAAATTCAAAATTATTTACAAATTAATTATAAAAGGGGCGAGAACTGGCTTAGTGAATTACTTTTTCTTATATTTAGGAACAATCACAATTTCAGTGCAGTCAGACTGCAGTGTTAACGTCATCCCGATCGTTATTCACGTTGTGTTCGTACGATTAAAGTGTTGTTGTTTTTGTGTTTTTTTTTTCGAAATAGTGTTACTTCTAAATATTATCCCTAAAGTGTTTGGTAATCGATCGGTTTCGATTGTCACATGTCGAATGCACATAGACATAGTGTATTGGTAAAGTTGTATATATGGTGATTATTATAAACTATCAACCGAAAAGTGGATATGAATTTCATTGACTTTTCGACAGGGCGTTTCCCCGATCTGTTTGCACTATATATTTGTACTAGTACTTGATGAAAAAATAAAACACCAGTTTGTATTTAATACTTTCTAACAATACAACCATCTCACACCCCGATGAGTCGCAGTCAAATAAGAATACGTTATTATCTCATCACGCAACGTATAAAAATTTTAAATTGAAACGCTTGAATTTAAGCTTAGGTTTTTTATGCCAATAAGAAAAAAGCTCCTCGTTTTTAGCGAATATAACTTTAAAATATTAAATGAAATACGTGACTGAAATGTAAAATTAAATATGCTGAAAACATGCAATTAGATATAGGTAATAATTTATAAAAATAATAAATAAAATATTCTATTTTTAGAGAGAAAGAAAGAGAGAGAGAGAGAGAGAGAGATACCTAGCGTTTCTTTTTTTTTTAAGAAAATTTTGTCCAATCCGTATATGTAGGTAGGTACCTATATCCATTTTATGATTGAAAATTTGGTGCTTTTCGAAGAGGTCATTTTTTGATCTTTTATAAAATTTTCTTTAAATGCCTTAGGGAAAACTACCAAAAATCACGTAAAAACGATATAAACCCGATTCCGTCTCCAAATCGACTTTTGTTATTTCTTCGTAATTCCTAAATTTATGAATCTAAAATCTCTTGAAATGTACTCCGAATATGTAATTTAATACAACAATTTTTTTTTTTTGCAATATTGTGTGGGTGGCTATGTTTAAAAATATTATATTTCAATGTTCTTAAGTCTTATGGACATTTTGAGTTAAATATTTTCTGAAAATGTAATACAACAGTAAATTCACTATCCAAAAATATCGAAAAAAAAAACTTTTTTTATATCGTTATTAAAATATTTTCAATAATATTTATTATTTCAGTATGATGAAAAAAGGTATTCGAATTTCGAGGAAAATAGATCTAAAAAAATGACATTTTCACAGAATACCTTTATGTATTTAATTTTTATTTTTATTGCATTACAAATTTTGGTATATATTTTTTTTAATAGAATTAGTAATTTTAAGTTTACAAACTGTTAAATATTTCATTTCGATTATAATATTATGATTAACAAATAAGATATATATATACCTATTAGATTCTGAGGGAAATTTATTTTATTTGTTTTTTACAAGTGCTTATTTTCCGACCCATATTTTCTTTTAAAATAATGACTAGAAAGAAACATACTATAGTACATATTGACTGTAAAATGTATCATTGCATTAAAATGCAATTTATCCGCACAGAGTATCTTATCTCATAAGCGAAGTGCTTCTTATGTCACCCGACATACGCCGAATGCCACCAGACAACCGTAGTTCTTCGCCCACTGTACTTGTTCGGTTTTTGTAAACTATGCACGTAATATGCTTGACGACATACTCAAAAAAACTTCTTTCGCACCCTTTCTGCTCGAAAAAAAATATATATACGCAGATAAAAACACTGCTCAGAATTAAAAATTTAAAAAGAAAAATATTGATATTTCTATCAACACATATCTCGAAAATAGTTGTAAAATATAAATACTATTATTTGTGACAGTTTAGTTTCAGCCAAAGGATTCCAAACTTAGGACCCTAACCCACAAGTTGACGTATCAGAAATGTACTGGGAAACTGACGACGGGTAAAATAAAACTAAGAAATATTAAACAATTCGGAAAAAAAACAATTACCAAAAACAATAAGTATACGTGTAATAACGAACGTTGTTATTTTGTGTACGGTTTTCTACGTTTCAAATGGGAGTCACCAGCGATATATTTTTACAGTCGACATGGCAATATTTTGCCATGACTATATCGAAAATAACATTAAATCTATAGAGTACGGAATACGAAATAAAAACATAATATTTCGTCATTTATATTACATTCAATATTTTTACGAGACGATTAAATTCCGTTATTCTGTACACCTATATAGGTAGGCTGAACAATAATAATTTTACAACGTGAAATACCCAAGATGGTTTTATTGTATTATCAAATTTCCTACAAGACTATAGCCTTTCCGGACTCTTGGAATATCTTTTATCGACTGGTTTTATTGGATTGTCAAGTTTCAAGTGTAACAACGTATACCTATTCATGGAATTCATCTTAACATAACTTTTATCGAGCGAAAATGCCAGGAACACAGTACATAGAAATATTTTTATTTTTATTGATCATAAATTTATATTTATATCGGTACAATATATAAAATATCACGAAAGTTAAAAGTTTCAATGGTCGTCGTGTCTACAACAGTCCATTTTTAAGTTTATATTTGTACTCGAAAGCATAGTGTATCCTACAAAATACAAAAAGAAAATAATTAAATTATACGGACAAAAAAAATAATTTTCACGACATTATTTTACGGTTTTATTATTACATTTACATTATAATTAAAAAAGAAACAAATTAAGGTAAAAAAATATGTATTTAGTTAATAATATTCCAGTCACACGCTCACACCACGGGGTAGATTAAATCAAAATTACATTCTCGAGTTGATTAAAAATTAATCTGTAATTTTGAAAAGGCTGAACTGTGTAGTCTGGTGACGAATTTCGATTGTTTCAAATTTTAAACGGTATACATTACGGTTAAATTGTTCGTCAGAAATTGTATAATATTTTATTGGTTGTATTCAAGTTAAAAACACAATTATTTAATTTTATCATTCACATTTTGAAAAATTATTTAATCATATTATGTAACTTAAATTATAAATTAGAGATACTTTTTTTTTTTTGGTGACCATATGTAAATTCTTATCAGTATCAATTTTGTTTCGAATAAATTTGTAATCACATTATTAGAAAATATATAGGTACACCTAAGTCATAGTAAAACAAAGTTTGTGATACTATATATAAATTCGTTAGTTTCATTTTAATACGAAATAGTTAATTAATATATTTAATAAACCCAAAATATAAATTATATTTTGTATTTTAATTACAAATTTAGGTGCAATTACGTTTCTTGTACATATATTCGTCACTCAAATATTGAGGGGGACCATTTATTTTTATATAAAAATTTGTTCAATTAGTTGACATGCTCAGATTTTTATTCGATATCTTTATTAACTCATGAATATATTTCAAGTTAGAAAGTAAATTTTCAAATACCTATAGATAATTTCCAAAAAAAAAATTAAATTGTAATGTATTTGTGTTTTCCAAACTAAATATGTTTTAGTAAAATGTTCTTAATTCGTAATAAATATTCAAATATTTTGACATTAATATAAAATCAAATTGGTATTTCCAATAATAATAGATAAACGTATAATTATGTAATATGATATAATCAAATAAATGGAACATTATAGTGAAGTTCGTCACACGTCAGAAAAATATCGTAGGAAAATGTTGTTAGTTCTCATTATTCATTTAAGAATATCGGCTTGAACGTCATTAATTACTGAAGATATATCATTGTATTCGACAAAGTGGTATTTTTCTTTCATCCTCCGATAAGCAACTTAATGTTCAAAACTCACAAAAAATAAATCAAAAATTGATACGAATCTGTTGTGCAAGGCTAGTTCTTAGCAGGGCCAAATTACCGCTAATAATTAAGGTCAAGATAGCATTGGTCTATGGGCCACGATTGTGTTAAATATATTTTTAATAATATTTCATAATTTTAAATTTACAATTTTAACGACTTATTTCTAATTAAAATACTTTAACAGACGTATAAATTTAGTATTGATAAAAAAGATTACGTGAATATATATATTGACTCGAATACATGTTTGAAAATGAGCTTTACACGTATTGTCAATAACACGAGCAAAAGTATTTCACTTCAACAGGAATTCATTTCTGTCAATGCAAAATTCATAAGATCTTCTCGAGTTTATAATACTATTATTAAAATTCGAAATCATCTCGGTTAGCTTCCTCTTATTATATTGTCATAAAATATAATCATAATTATATCACAGAAGTTAAAAAAACAGTTGGCATGAATCTTTGCATTTACTAAAAATTGTAGTGTTCTAAAATATATTTTTTAAACAACTAAATCATATATTAGGAAAATTTAGAAATTATCTGAATACAACACTATTACATGCGGTCTCTATTAAGCGTCGCAATCGTGTACATTTTGAGGTTAAGTACTGCGTACATTTTTTACCAAGAATTTTTACGCAATATAAAAAAAAATGATTTTATAACTTAATACGAACTTATATGTAACTTTAAAAATATATGAGTTATATATTTACTTTTTACAGTTGCGCCTATAAACCAATCCGGGTCACTCGGACAGTTGAAAACAAAAATTATTCCCCGTGAAACACCGGAAATCACTCGTGATAGTCCGTTTTCATTTTAGTTCTGGTTATCATCACGTGTAGATTTAGCGCTAGATGTTGGCATGCCGTCGGGTGATCCTGAAAATTATTGCCGTCGAAAGACGTTTGCTTCTCAAATTCAAATCGTGTAAAATGTATAGTGTGTACCAGTTGCGGCTGGTGTGTGTTGTGGGTGATGAGGCAAACAATTTGGGAATGTTAAGTAAATGTAGATATACTACTATATTAGGTAATAAAATAATTTTAAGAGACACCTACACAATAAATACAATATATAATAACATTGGAATGAAATTAAATCTTTCTTTTTAACTATATAGTAGGTATGTATGAAAAATAAAATAAAAATCATATTAAAATAAACTGGGATTCGAACCTAGAACATCGCTCATCATAAACGTGGCATTACCTGCATATAGATTACTGGAAACATTGATTTAAACGCCATAAAATCATATATCATTTAAGTCGATACCGCAAAAATCAGTTAAACCATAATTATTTTCGAAATTAATTTATTAAAAATAATATGAATATAAAATGACTAATATTATAATAGAATACCTACTAAGCAGAGGTATCTATATCAAATAGTAATATTTTCATTTTGAATATACCTTCGTGATACTATAACACAATGGGGAACAATTAAACCAATATTTATGTGCTATTTTGTCGTTTAGTATTAGAAATTACACGGAATAAAGTGTATGTCACCTATGAGGAACATTTTTATCTGTCTCGGCGAGGGGGCGTGAAATTAGCACTACATTGTTAGCAGAACGTTTAAAACCTATCCGACAATATTCATATTGATTTGTTGGACATTGTTAGAAACTTGTTGGAATTTGTTGGAGCCCCCCTTTTTACTTATCCCGCGTTAAACATTGCACTGCTAACTTCACACTTAGCATTACATTTATCATAAAACCGTTTAAAAACCTTTCAACAATGTTGAAAATTTTTTAGAGCCCCCCTTCTACTATCCTATGTTAAATTCTCCAAAATTATTTATATTTATTATTTTGTTGAGTTCTTACTTTTTTATATCTAAGTTCTAGCTCTTAATTTGATTATATAAATTTATTATACAATATATCTAATAATATCATTATCGTACATAAAATTGTCGTCAATATTGGAATAACGTGAAAAAATACATATTATAATATTATTAATAATAGCAGTGCAATGTTTAACACGGAATAAGTAAAAGAGGGGCTCCAACAAATTCCAAAAAGTTTCCAACAATGTCCAACAAGTCTATTTAATCATTGTTGGAAGGTTTTTGAAGGGTTTTATGAAAAATGTAATGCTAAGTGTAAAGTAAGCAGTACAATGTTTAACGCGGGATAAGTAAAAAGGGGGGCCCAACAAATTTTAACAAGTTTCCAACAATGTCCCACAAATCAATATGAATATTGTCGGATAGGTTTTAAAAAGTTCTGCTAACAACGTAGTGTTAACGTCATTCCCCTGCCTCGGTGTACCGAATATTAACCAGCTTGCTTCACTGTCGTCACGACACATCATGCCGAACTAACAACACTCTGCGGTGTCATCGATACCGTACTATACTCGCTAGAGTCATTATACCGTCACGGGCGAATATTTCTTTGCTCCTTGGGCGCCCGTTGCCCCGTACCCGTGCCAGGTGCCCGCCACGGATATCATTTAATATTTAATATCAATATAATTAATAAAATTAATTGGCGATTTTTTTTTAGAAATTTCGAAAGATGATTGAAAATTATGTAATGTGATAAAATAATTTAATATTATATCATTAATTAAAATGGGTTCTATTTAATGCAATATTGCAAAAAAACATTTACTAGGTCACTTGCTTCATCCGGCGAGCCGCCACTGGACTGTGTACTACACTACAGACTTCTAGCGCTATGAAACTCGACCGTGACAACGCTCCAAACTACTGCGTCACTTTTCTGATAACATTTTACGGGGCTCATTGTTTTGCCTGTATATTGTATCCGAATGTTTATAAAACAATATTTTGTTGCTATATTGACTACAACGAAGTTTGGCTATGCGGATATACATCCGTAAACCGAGTACGTACAATTTTTTAAGCTTTTGTTCCACTAATTTTACTTATGTCACTTGTACATATTGGTATGGCATACTCCAAAGACATAACGAATATTTCCTGAGTAATAAAACAAAAGAAAAAATATGGGACCAACGAATTAAACGCGTGTAATGCACACGTCTTCGGCCTTTAGCAAAACGAGCATTTATTATGGCTCATGTTATATATATATATTATACATATACAGTTTAAACAACATTTGAACTCGGCCTTTGTGCGGTAGCTCTATTCAGTTTCAGACATTAGTAGGTACACATACACATAGATATTATACAAACACAAGTCGTTAATAATTACTGAAATGTGTACGTATTCTGGAACGTTTTACGGCCACGGACTCGTCCGACTAAAGTTCGAAACCCCATTCTGCGTAAATTCAAACGTAAATATCAATAAATTATTATATTGTTATTTATTGCGGTAATAAATGCCCCCGGAGGAAAAGCGAATACTACAGCTGTAACCGGGCAAAATATAAAATTCACATAAAACCAACAAAGTCGGTAGGCGCTCAACATATTACTATTAACTTAATGTTGTGTGTAGCATATCGTATTTCAAAATAATAACATCGTGGTAAAACATTATAATTTTTGAAAACATTTGAAAAAAACCTATCACAGTACTGTAGTACTGTGACGGTATTCAAGTATTTCACGAAAAAATATAATTCTGACATTGGCCGAGCACAAAAACCGCGTGAGGGTACATCGAAATTACGTTTACCTAACAACGTAGAACGATCAACATAAAAGTATCGGTATGGCCGGTTCAATAGCCTTAAACAACCCTGATTCTCCGTTCTCGTTTTGAAATAAAAATATCTTATAAACACCTTTTCAATATGTCAAATATGAAAGATCATCGACCATATCCAATACGCAAACACGATCAAAAGTTGATTTCAGTAGTGAAGAAAACATTTCTTTGCAGCAGGGCCATTGAACTTTCAAGAGTTTCAATAAAAAAAAACACAATAGTATTAGATATTGAGATAGTATATATATATATATATACTGATGTAAAACATAAGCACCAAAATTATATAGCATGGAAATCAAACCGATCGCAAATCAAATTTAATCGTACCTATCGTACAGAGTTCCAATAATTTGACCCATAAATGTACCATCTAAAAGCAAATAACAAGGGAGATATATTTAATGCACCTATTGCTTATTATGGAGTTACATTTTCAAGTTTTATAATTTAATACATGCAAAAATATTGAAAGTATATAACTTAGAATAGTCTCCTTCAACACAAATTATCATTTCAGAAAAATATCCACACGATGAAAAATTTTTTTCCTTTCGAATATTAAAATTTTATTTGGGTCCACTATGTTTTGATTAAATTCAAATTAGAGGTCTTCGAAACTATTTTACAAATAACTCAAAAACAAGAATTTGTCTCAATAATTCATTTTCTGTTCTGGTTTACATTTTCTTCCATAAAATATTTAAGTACCAAATTAATCTGTGAAAATTATTTCAATGATATTAGAAAGGTTTTTAAAACTGTATAACTATTATAGTGTGTATACTTGTTAATTAGTAGGTATGTTTCTTAATTTCACAAATTATGTTACATATTGAAGATTGCTCGTTTTTATCGTTGAAAATCCTAAGCCCTGCCTAAAAACTGCAAAGCAAAATGCAACAAATACTATCTGTAAAAAATTAAATAACACTTATATATAGATAAAGATATATATATATATATATATATATATATATATATATCTAGAATCTAATATTACAAAATAGAGGACAAGTGCAGGTTATAAACTAAAAATTCGGTTTATGCGATATTTCTAAATTATCAGGTAGCGGGACAATATTTTTATCGTAAAAAAATACTACACATATCTGATAACGATAATTTATGGCAGTATCGTAGGGAGAAGTCACGTGAAAGGTTAATATTTTAAAACGTCGTTAATTTTACAAACTAAATAAATACGCGTGAAAACTAACTACTTTTTTTTATTGAAAATTAAAGATGGCAGACTTCGAGGACTCGTAAACCGGATAATATACGAATAGCATAAAAAAATTATGCTCAGTACCTGTTAGATGATTAAAAGTAGAATTGAGTGCAAGTTATAGAACGACGAGTTTTAGAATTTTGACCATAATAACCCCAAATTCTAGATAATAATTATCTTATAGAAGATATATAAGTTTTATAATTAAATAACTGACAAACACAATAGATAAATAAAATATATATTGTAGCTTGCCGATATTTAACGATCATTTAAATAGATTTGACATAGATAAGAAACATAAATAAATACATTTATATTAGACGTAATTTGTACAGTAAATCTTGGAAAATGAAACCAACACAATTTCTAATAATAATAAGTGACTTTAAAACTCGCTATTATTATTATTTTTTTTTTCGTTGGGAGGGGGTGAGGTTCCCGGCCTTTAAGACCATCCCGCACGACAAATATATTCCTCCATCTCTATTATATCTGTATTATCTCAACTCGCTATTATATTACTTTAAAATAGGTACTATAAATATGATTTAAATGTGTTAACAACGTTGTTTTATTTCGATACCTAATATAACTTTATTACGTAATATACATGTTAGTTATAGTGCAAGTTATTCAGTTAGATATCCTAATTAAGGAATTCAAAATGAAAATACGATTTAAACCACGAGTAAATAGCTGATAACTATTCAAAAAATTAAGCTGGTTTTTTCATTATAATTATTATTATATACCTGATATTGTACGTAAAACTAAAACGCTTATTTTATCCAAAACATACTTTTCTATAAAAAAAAAAAAATGTTCCCAAAGTCGGCATTCTAAAAGTCGGTTTTGTACTAAACAGGATGCGATATCCTAAAAGGTCGTCCGTCACCGTATTTTACGCCGAAAATGAATCCGGGCGAACTCCTGAAACGCAAAACACTGTTGTGGGACCTAATTGCGGTTTTTTTTTTATGAACATAAAAGAATTTACCCGCCACTGTCGTATAACCGCCGACGGAAAAAAAAAGAAAAAACTCGCGTGGCTTTTGTTTTCGGGGACACGGCATGCGGCACAGATATTTATTCATGGACCGGTGCACATCCGCCGGGCACCGGTGCGTAAAATTCCTCATCCCCCCGGCCGTCGGCACGGCAATCTTATCGCATGCGAGAGCTTATGCGAGTGATAACAACAATGTTATACACACATTTTGTTTTTACTTTTTTTTTTCTCAACAGACACAAATTGTAAATCCTTTTCGCAGGAAAATGTTTATATATTATTTTAATAATAATTAATTATAACGAGTCGTATGTTATATATATACATATATATAGGGCGTGGTTCTAAAATCAACAAGTGTTTTCCGGACAACACACAAAGTGTTATAGGGGATTTTGCGGATTTCCTTCCGAAATCCGTTTTATTTTGTTTGTATAAAACTGATAGGGCAGCACACGACTTTCCGGCATAGTCGAAAATAGCATTTCCAAATTATCGAGTGTGAACTAAAAACAATATGGGTTAGGTACAGAACATAATCATACTTGCTATGTGTTTTAATAATAAAAAAAAAAATAACTATAAGTACGCATTAATGACTTCGGTAAGTATATCAATAAAATACAATTATTAACATTGATACATTAAACGAATAAACTACGAGTTACTGTCGTAACTGTATAATTGCCTCGTTGACAGAGCAACGTGTTCGCAAACCTCTCACTGTATAAGTACTAAAATACCATTATTGTCAATCGTTCGTCCGAAAATACGATTCTACGCGACGTATAACGTGCAGGTTGCTATTCGACACCATATAGTTTTATAATAATATGACGTAAATGCGATTCGCTCAAAAATACGACTTAATATTTTGTACAGAGTTCACTTTTATTTCGTCAAATTTGAAATAACGATCGTTTTACGTTTTTAATCCGACGTGACACGAAAATATCGTGTTCATAAAAAAAACTGCATTGTTCGAAAACGAACTGAAATTCGTATTTTGCGTTTTTAAAATACGAGTATCGACGATTGTGCAGCAAATACATTATTTTTTTCAATATTGCGTCGTGTTTTTTTTTTTTTTTTTTTTTTATCAATCATTATAAAGCGTAATTTTTTGACGTAAATCTGTGAGCCTCAGAATACTCGCAATACGCACCTAATTGTTAGACTTACGATACCGACTGTTATTCGATATATATATATATATATATATATTATATGCAAAGATATCCATTGTTATGAAATCCCACCGACGGAACTGTATTCGAAATAAACTATATAATATATTATGGTGTATATACTGTATGAACGAGGTCACGTTATGGCATGCGTAGCCCAGAAGACTTTATGCATGCGCTTAGTTATCCCTTATCGATTAAACGTGTTTGCATAATGCATATATAAATGTACACGCACATTACACATATCACAGTAAACACACATGCACACGCCGAGTGCTTAAATACATTCGAAAACCCTGTCGGGATTTGCGGTTGCCGTTCCCTTCCCAACGCATGCCGTCGTCTTGCCCACTACATATATATATATATATATATTTATCATAACTTTTCGGTCATTTATATTTATCTACGTGGGCTAAACGTACACACGTTGGTCCTTCAATTGACTATATCTAAGCGACTCTGTCTCCGTTGAAGTATAACTGCAGGACATGTCCTTTGACCCCTCGGGTACATAACGACTCGAAATTAAACAACATTTTTATAATATTGTTTTTTTTTTTTTGGGAGGGGAGGGGAAGAGACCAGTGACGTGTTTTTAGGGGTAGATAAAGTGCATAAATCAAACCCCGTGGAATGTGTTGTTTTTAAAGTTATATTATCATTTATCTCGACACGCTGTAACGGTTCGTGCAAGACATTCACGTGCGTCTCTCCATCACTATAAAATCTAACCTAACTATATATATATACTGTTAACCATACTCTTTGCGAGCGCATATCTGTCCGTCGTTATCTTGTGCGACCACCTCTCGACATCTTTCCGTTTAGTTTCCCTACCCCAGACTTTCCCGATAATTGAGTAAAGACGGTGGGGTCCCGTTTTTCCCCGTTTCTCGATTGTTTATTTATTTATTAATTTATCACCCTTTAAGGGCAAATAAGTATTACGCATTAATTAAACTTAAAAGTAATAATTATATTATTATTACAATAGGTTAGAAATGATTGATAATATACACTTTTTCTAAGTGTTCATAATGGATCAACACGAAAAACATCAAATGAATTGTAGAAATTACATAGTCTAAGAATGCGGTATTCCGGACTACTTTGGACGTAGTTGATTCTAGCAAGTGAAATATCAAAAAGCATTTTGTAAACGGTGGTTTTTTAAATTCTAATCATGCTAGAAAATCTGGTCAGTCAATTTGTCATCTAAATAATTTGGCTATACATACTCAATCCAGAAATTTACAACACTGTGTTTAAGGTTTTAAGCTACAATGGCCCAAAACTGCCTCAGAAATCTGCCATACCATTCCTATCTTATACACTCCCATTCTTGTAAATCTTTTTTTTGCATATTCTCAAGTTTCTCAATCAGTCCAACTATGTTAGGGTTTCAAACTTTACAGGCAAACTCAATGATAGATCTAACAAGAGATACCCAAGAGGTAAATTCATAACATGTTCTCTTAATTCAACCTAAGGTTTTTAGAGCATTACCATATATTTCATTAATATAAGAATTAAATGATAAATCAGATAACAAGATTACACCAAGATCACGTACTAATGAAACTTGTTAGATTTTATTATTTCCAATGAAATAATTAAAGTCTCGCTGGAACTTACTCCGTCAGAAAGAGATACACACTCACTTAAACACATTTAATTCTAATCCGTTTTGGTTACACCAATCTAAAAATATATTTAAGTCTGTCTATTAATTTTTATTATGTTATTAATATTATCTGTCATTTTTCTAAACGATTTCTCGATCTTTAGAGGGAAATATTGAATGATATTTTTTTTGCTTATTTACTGTTTTCAAACCGTTTTACAAAAATATTGGTATAAAGTTATTACGATTTACTTTTTTCGTTGTTGTCCGTTTTTTATATTTCAAAATATAGTCATCCCATAAACTATATCGGATTTTCGATGAGTTTTAAAACCTTTCTTTACCATAACTTTACAAAAATGTAACAAATTTCTTTTTATTTTGGATAATATTATAATTTTTGTTTTTTTTTGTTTCTTTTTATGTTAAACCATTATTTTTTTTTTTTACATGCGTAGCTATATAAAACTGATCACAGAAAACTTTGATGCAGGAATTTCTAAGGCACGTATAATCTGGTGTTGGCAGTAAATATTCTCCACTTAATTTTGCTGTACATATTTTTACAATTATTTATATTATGGCTTCAAGATATTTAAAGTTGGCCATTTCTTGAAAAACATTTTAGTTTTCCAAATCTACTATCAGATTGTAATAAAACTATTGTACCTCAAACCTCGGTCCTCCAGATAATACCAAGTATGTGTTTTAGTTTTATAATGAAATAAATTGTTATATAAAATGTTTTAAGACTATATACCCTTCATATAATTCTAAACTCATTCTTTAAAAAACTCAATTAATATTTTAAGAATATAGATTTATTGTCCACTCTTAAGATTATATCTATTCGTTGCCTTCCTTCCACCCGGTTGATGTTGAAATACTATACTGTTTTTATCCACTTACAGACAAAATTCGAAATGCGCCACTGGAGGATGTAAGATATAATAATATGATGATGGTGTGCCGGCAAAAGGCGCAGTGGATCGTTTTGATACGGATGTCGTCATTCGTATAATATTTAAGACAGAAATATTACGACCATTATTCTTGTGCGACCGTCACGATCGGAGCGAAACGATTTGCCGAGTTGCCCTATTTGCCATTCGAACGTTATAATACATTATGTGTGTGTATATATGTACCTATGCAATATTTATACGAATAAACGTTCCCGCAAGTATGAAAAATAACAGTCGAATTCATTTTTCCCGTGTCTTTTGATGTGTCACAGCTCGCACACAGACTTGACACGCGTGAAGGCATACCTGTACTGACAAACATTCTGCACACGTGTATATATAATGAGGTGCATCATAAACTAGACATTTTTTTACAAGAATCACAATATATATATATATAGGTATATACGATATTATAATTTGATACCTACGCCGTTAACATAATACACTGATAATATCACAACGACCGTAATGCTATACGCGAATGGATTCTCTTACAAACAGCGATAACAAATTTTTTTATTATTATTATTATTATTATTATCAATTTTCGTTCTCCTCATTTTGACACAAGCACGATTTATTTCTATTTCGGTATACGATATGCACCGTATATATTGTGTGCAGTTGATGGGCTGTCGGGGGGGAGGGGAGGGACACACACGTTAAATTGATTAATTCTAGAACTCTGCAGCAATCAGCTAAATACAATCATAGACGTGTTTTCAATAGACCCTTGGCCGATGAACGCATTATAATACAGTCGATACGGTATAGGCAATACGATTCAATGAATGTTGAACATACCGAGCCCAGAGACTAATTTTCAGTATAATAATAATGATAACAATATTATATTTGCGAACCCCGATTGTACGAATCAAAATAGATCTGCAGTTATATTATAATGAAATCAATAACAATACAGGATTATGGTTTTCCGGACGTTTCGACAAACTCAATACAACTTGAAAATAATGGTACTTGAAGTACCTTATAAAGTACCTATTTTCGTTTTTTTTTTCCAGCAATATAAATTCTCATCTTATTTTTATTTTATACTTATGTTTAATACTAAACCCGATGATTACTTTAATCGAAATCAATAGTAAAATAAACAAATTTCGAAATAACAATTTTTTTTTATATATATAATCTTGGCTATTATTTAAAAAAAAAATATATATATATATATACACACACACACACACACACACACACACGAGTACTATGATTGTGTAATATAACGACAACGCTTCTTAAATGTGATAACTATTAATAAACATTAAATTGATGTGATTGAATGTTGTTAAACCTTTCCTTATTTCAACAATTTTACCGTGCTCCTGAACTCCACCTCCCATCCTCCACCAAAAAGAAACTTTCAATCCACCATCATGCATTTTTATTGTATTTCCATCTTATTATTGTACTAACTTCACAGGACGTGTATTAATTATTTTTAATTTTTGTCCGTACATTTTGCAACAAATCATAATTCCGGCGATTGGATTCGAACCTCCGACCATCACTTACTAACAATTTTCGGACATATGCTTAACCGGCCGAGCTAAACTCCGATGATACAAACGCCTAGTCGAAATTGTGGGAACATATAAATACTCCAGTAATGGTATACGATTACAGGCACGGCGGAAGAGGAGACATTTTTTGAATTGCCACAGCGCATTCAATAGCGGACAGAACGAGCTCGGATCAGTAACCAAATGTGTTGTACACTAAGGTATATAACATACAAAAAGTCATTTTATTGGGTAGTCCAAAATCTAATTTTGGATTGCTCATAACTCAAGGGGAAGTAAGCCTAGCGCCTCACGGTTTTGTCCATCCCATTTTGCTTAAAGCCTCTGTACCTAGGTGCTCATTAGGGGGGCCAAGGCCGGGGAAGTATATAGCCTCCTCTGTAGAATACCAAAAAAAAGTTATTTTTAGTGTTATATACTAGAGTGTATAACACACTTTGAAATCAGACCTTTTAAGGGCAATCAACCCTCAATTCCGAAAGACCTTTGTTGCAGGTAGCCGAGAAGAAGATAAATATTTTCTTAGTTATATTGTTTTATAATTCAACATTCGTATAACTAATAATCAAAATTGATATATTGTATTTATATTAAAATTATAGTATACATATTGGTATTTTATATTTAATTATACATTTTGTATGTTTTTTGAAATAACAGGGACTATAAAAATTGTTAATTTAAAATGAATGAACCCCTTCTATATAAAGTTAATGTTATATTCCAAGTAAATATACGTCGAAAGTTTGCATTAGTATTCTATTCGTGTTTTGTAGAAAAAGCATGCTTGAGTAAAAATATTATAGACTGAATGTCTATAATGGTTTTCATGTCTTTTAAAGAAAATGTAGGTGAATGTGTACAGTTTTCTGTCATACATAAGTTGAACGGTATAGAATACCGCAAGTATAAAATTTTTATTTATTTTTTTTGAAATAGGTTACTAAAAAACATTTTTGTTTAATATTTACAGACATTATAATATCGTATAGAATGTACCCAATGAGCATTAAAAATATTCGAAGTTAAAATACACAAACAAGATTATAGAAACTATTATCGAACTGAGTTCAAATAATTCTTCTGAATTTTATACTTAACGCGTTACAAAGTACATATATATGTACTCATATATTATAATAAACTAATGAATACATAGGTTTTACCGCCTTGTAGAGATTATAAGTTTATAAGTAAAACAATCAAATTAATATTTTACAAAGTATATATTTAAAAATGGTATTTTTTTATATGTTTTCTTTTTTTACAATTTTGTAAATCTTACACGAAACCTTTTTAAAATTCAGAATAAAAGATCATAAGAAAACAAGATACAAACACCAAAAGATACATAGGTAGTACAAAAAAAATAAAATTGCGAACGTAACCCTTAGTACATACTTTATATAAATACGAGTACTCAGTACATAGTATAGATACTGCTAAAGTTTTTATTTATTTTTTATTTTTAACATTAATATCAGTGTTTTTTACTAAATATATAGTGATACAGTATATTACAATTTCAAAATTATTGTATTTATATTCAAATTAATTAACCTAACACAGGAAATAATAAAATAAAATATATATTGGCCAATTTCTGACTTTTTAATGTTATTTAATAAATAAATATATATATATAATTATATATTAATCGAAAATTAATCAATTTTAGTTCCCCCCTCGGATACACGAGCTTTTGGTTTTAGCCAACTGAACGTGATAACGGTATAATAATATATGCGATACGAGTACACGATTTCAGATTATTAAAATATTAAAAACGCTTTCGGGCACTTAAGTGAAACTAAAATAATAAAATTCACCAAAATACAATATATTGTCATGTTTTACGAATTTAATGAATGGCGACCGTTAAAAAAGTCATTACCAAACCACATGTGGTCATCATACAGCCTTGTGGTGTTATCACCGCACAAATGGCGTGTACTTAAAATGTGCGAGTGGTCACTGTCGTCGGACACGCGTTTAATAATTAATAATATTATGTAAATGGAACTTTTTGTTATCATAAATCGTGGCTTTCGTTCAACAAACACATCGTTGTAATTTTTTACTTTTAATAGTACTATGAAAGATCACATGCGATTATTCTCGTACAATAATCTGATTTTATGATAACGGGTGTATAGTCACTTTCAAGTACTCTGATTTTCCCGGTCAAGTTTAGAGAGAAATGGTACATTTAAGCCTAAAACTATTGTATGATTTCAAAAAAACCCCATCAGCCCTGCAATTTATCATTTATAATTATATTTATATTTACAAATATGCTTGATTTTCTTCTCGTACAGAGCATTATAGTTTTTTCTTGTACCTTAATTTTATCTTGTTGGTCTTAATATTACTCTGGATTGAATAACATTCCTGTCCTATATATATATATCTATATTACTTCGAATCTAATTTTATCGTCTCATCGCAAGCTTTTATATCATGTCTGGACACTGGACGCATTCTCAGTAGTTTTATACAGAAGAATTCAAATAGAATATTTATTTTTATTGACTTTATTGTCCAGCCATATTTTCTTCTCGTAAATCACATCAGCTCGTAATAAGCTAGTTTTTCTTTACTATCATCTTGGATCTAATAGTTGTCTCAAACTCTATTATCTTACTAGACCTTCTTACAATGACCTTTAATATTATCTCGAGTCATATTATCATGAATTTATAAATATTTTCGCCGAGATACATTGTAATTATTCATACATTATTTTTCCCCTTACGAATACATTCAAAAAAATTTTCGATACAATAAAAAAAAATTAAAAAATACTGTGTTTTCCGGTTGAGAATTGAATTTTTAGCATATGAAAATAATTATTTTCAAAAAATTTAGTGCAAAATACTTGATTATAAATGAACGTGCTTAAATCTCGTTTCCTCTACGAGCGAATATAATCGTCTTTTTTTTACCCGAATTCAGTATTCTCATTTTATAAATCAACGGTCTACGACACACCAATCTAAATTCCACTTACACGTATAATACATAATGCTATGACGTATTATAATGTATAGTGTTTTTTATCGCTATAATTAAAAGAGGTAGAAGTATTTGGTTGGCTATTATATTTTGAAATTTCAACAGCGAAAAAAACACTCATCCGCGTATAAATTAACCAAAAAATTAGGGAAATTCCAAAAACGAGAGAGTGTAATATTTTTTCCGTCACTCATACACCACAAAATTGATATATTTACTTATATTTCCATTAAAAAGTATTCTGTGTAATTATATAATACATTTTTTTTTTAGTCTATTAAAATTTTTTTTAAATTATTTTGTACTCATTGTTACTACGTTATTGTTTAAAAATATATACTTTTTCTGTTTTTTTTTTTTAGCAATATCTATATTTCACATCTCATATTCTTAAACATTTTTTATATGGTTTATTATACTATATTAAATATATAAAATATATAGGTACATTATAATCAATAGTATATGAAGAATTAAATTTACGAATATAATATGATGTTGTAAATGCAAGGAAATAATTGTGTACTTTAAAATTATCTATATTCATTTGTATTAACTACTAAGGTCTAAGCCCTTTTACATCTAAAATGATCATAAATAATAAACTATAGATGAAGTGTGCAATATATAAAAATATACAATTCTATGTCCTTGCAATATTGTAGCATAATTTCAAATAATAAAAATTAAATGAAAAATCCTATAATTTAAGCAGTGAACTGACCAAACGAATGCTTTCCATTAAAAGCATTATCCTATATATTTATAAATAAACACAATTTTTTTTTTTTTAAAGGAATTCAAAAAATGATAAAGTGCTTTCCGACACCTTTACGGACCAAATAAATGGAAAAGAGTCAGAAATTCTAAAAAAACTATTGCAAACCCTTTTGTGAAAGATAAAAAACCAAAACACCACAGGATTTAATTTAGTACATTTGTTTACGCTTCATGAGTCATAACCAATCCGAATAAGATTCATTGTAACCATATACTATATATTTTTTCACAAATTCCCAAAAAATAACCGAGATATATAAATAACGTATTTTATGAAAAGAAAAAATGTCTAATTTCATCACTATAAAAACTGGTGTGGGTACTAACCAGGTAATATAGACGATAAAAATGCGAATTTGATGTTGAAATTGATATTGACTATCGAGAAATTGAATTTTAATGTTACTCATTTTATTGACATAAGAGTCAATTTCGACGAATAAAATTAAACATTTAAAACATTAAACATTTATGCAATTTATAGCTATCTGAAGAATAATTGACGTGCGTACACGTTCATTATCACACGTATTTACGATTAAAAGTCGATGGCTGAACTATTTATGATAATGACACAAAGCTCGTAATACATTACAGCCAGTAAAAATATCATCATCAATCGGCGCCGTAGATCTAAATTTCAAAATGTTCATTTGATACTACTATAAAAAAAAAGTTGGTACCTAATAATAACGGGAGATGATCCAAGAAAATTGTTTCTAAACACTATCAAATTTCAAATGAAATCTTGACCAAAATTTTGATATAAAGTAAAACTCTTAAATGATTTTCGATAATCATTATATATCATTATATCTACCATTAAATTCGGTAAAAATTAATATGCATTTGCCATAGAATTAAAATATCAAACGCATAATTAATAATTGTAACAAATGGGTCAAAACAAAAAACAAATTAATAGATATAGTAACTGTGCCTTCTGAAAAATAAAAAGGGTGGACAGATGAAACAGGATTTACACAAATCGCATTAAATAATATGAGACTTATTAGAGTATCTATAGTTAATTAACTAAATTAACTAAATTATTTAATTTACAATTGTATCCCCGTGGGCGGATGGTATTTTGTTGATGAGTTTTTGAATTTGTGATGTAAATTTTAGTTAATTAATGACATAAAAATGTTTAAAATTACATTAATTAAACTTTTTTTGTATTATATATTATATATTGTATACATAAATTGTATTTTCATTAAATTTTGATGTGTTACATTATCAAAATGAAACTTTTTTTAAACGACTATAGATTTCATTTTAGAGAAAATATAGGTACATACTAAACTATATAGTAAAAACCATAGATAGGATGTTGATAACAGGATAAATTATTAAAATAGATTAACATAGTTGACTGATGTGTGAATATTAAACTAATCTATATGATCTTCCTATACTACACCTTAATTTAGGTATTCAAAATTATACATTTAATATTTACAAGCTATTAGATTTTTAATTGAATAAATTATATATTTGTATTATTTGTAAATAAAAAACATGTTTATTATTTAATAAATTAAATTAACAATACATTAATACTGAATTTATCAAAAAATATACCTATGTGCACATTTATACATATTTTAACAAATTAATAAATTTCTATTATCAAATCTATATCAATTTTCAATTATTCAGGGCTTGAAACCGGTAACTGCTTTTTTGAGAACCGAAAATCGCTTACCGGTTTTTATTTTTAAATCTAAGAAGCGGTAATCGGTAGGTAACCGGTAACCGAAAATTATATTTTGGGATTTAAAATTTTTCGGTAATCGTCATGTTGAAAGTAACAAAAAAAAAACTGCTAGGTAACTTTTTTCCAAGGTGCAAAAAAAATTGTTTATAATTAATACAATATAATATATATTATTTGTTTTGTTTATCACGCCTTCATAATTTTTAATTAGTATTTTCATTTATAACAATTTAATCTTTATTTTATAATACCTGTTTTTGTATTATAAAATGTCACTTAATTGTATGAGTATATTATAATAGTAGATACAAAGCTATATATATATATATATATTATAAGCTCTTGGGAGTCATCACTAAAATAATACTATTTATGGCTGATGTAATAAAATTACATTTAATACAACAAACATTTAAAAATAGTCGTCAATGTTATTCATTGTTATTGTTTTCTAGTTCCCGTGAATTGTCATATTGTGCTATTGTGTGTACTAAAAGTGAAACCATTATTTTATAATTATTTTGAATTATTTATTATTATTGTGTTATTTGCGATCGCGACAAAGTTTACATTATCGTAGGATTTATTTTCTAAATAATTTTAATAATCTAAAAATATTCCGGGATCGAAAACCATAGACCAAAAAGTTGGACGACGAATAGTCATAAATATTATAAATGTTTGTCAAAAGCCTATTTAAATTGTAATTAACTGTATTAAAAAGTAAGAAGTGGCTTAAAACCAGTAACCGGTTATGAGAAGTAAGAATCGTTTTTAAACCGAGAAGCGGTT
The DNA here is from genome assembly GCA_025469235.1 of Pemphigus obesinymphae. Lineage (NCBI taxonomy): Eukaryota > Metazoa > Arthropoda > Insecta > Hemiptera > Aphididae > Pemphigus > Pemphigus obesinymphae. The sequence continues at coordinate 89,098 of JAIPRL010000784.1, read as the reverse complement.
ACTCTAAATATTAGGAAGTGGTTTTTAACCTAGAAGTGGTAGCCACCTATTTTTTAAATATTCAAAGAACCGTTTATCGATATCTATGTAATTAAAAAACCGCTTAATACCGGTTACCGGTTCTCAATATTTTTCGGCTCCTACCGGAACCGGTTGCCACTATTTTCGGAAGCCTTGGTAAAAATAATAAAAAAACTATTTACACAAATATCACAAAAAAACCAATGATACAGATCCCATGAAATTTAGCATGTGTTGGTAACATGACAATATTGCTTCGAGCGTTGGATTTATATTTAACTAAAGTGACAAAAGCACCTATAGCTCATATTTATCAAATCAAACGTTAAACCTGATTCTACTATTTATAGTAGAAAACACAAAAAATGTAAATAAAAATTAGGTTAGATATGACCATAAATATACCTGTACAAAGTTACACGAACAAAGTATAAAAAAAGTTTAAAGAGGTATGTTATTAGCAGACACGGATCTTATGAAAATTCAAGGGGAAGAGAGCAATTATGGATATTTATGGAATAAATGACCAATCCCGTCTCAAATTGAATTTTACCTCAAATAATGAAAATAAATTCCAAGACCAACCCAAATCGCCACGCCACCCACTCTCAAATCCACTCTTAGTTATCAGTTTAACAAACAGGCAGATAAATAAATATCTTTATGAAATCCATATATTTATAGATTATTGTACACACGTTAATAAAATAGAATTATTTGACAAAATGTAAGGATTTATTCTTTCTTATATATTGTTAAGGCAAAAATTACTTTCTGAACCAAAGTAGGGCGAAAATGTTATGAAACGTATTTGTTGAATGCATAAATGAATTATTTGGGAAACCACAAAAATGTTTATTGAACCGACAACCAAGTTAACTAGTTATTAGTCATTTTTGAAATCTGGTACTGATATATAAAATAATTAATATTTTATTGAATTAGTTTCAAAAGCGGAAATATTATACTGACAACAGAAAAGTTGTTAAACATTATTTTTAATTTCAGGACTAAAATAAAAACGAACCATCGACTTTATCAGTAAAATTGTAACACGATTTAAAAAAGAGTGGTGACGTTTCATTCACTCGAATATATAAACAAAGTCAAAAGCAGAAAAATTAAAATACATTATTTAATGTAAAAAATTATATCGTTAGTCATTGGTGTAATTATGCGAGTAAAAAAGGTGAATTTTTAAGTACCAAAATTATTTTTTGGGTAAAAGTATGTGTATTTGTGCACCTGTTTAGATGTTAATAAACACATAACTGATGTTTTACCTACTTGAAAATAAACGAATTTATATTTATATACATTTTTTTTATATGCTATTTTAATATAGATACCTATAGTAATCAGGTAATATTCGTGGCATGTTTCACATTTTGCTCTCGGTGATAATATTAAATAAAACTACAATAGCAAGATGAGTGGAAGTCCTATCCGCAAAAAAATTCCTAAAATCTCTATAATGATATATAATCATAAAATAAATAATGTGTTAGATGGTGTAAATGAATATTATTGGCTTATGTAACTTGAGAAATTTTCGAAAAATGTCATTTTATTGATATTTAGATACATCAATGACCTTTAGTAGTTGTTAGAATTTATCAAAATCATGTCAATGCCATTAGTTAATAGAGAAGTTTAAAATTAAATATATACAAAGCAAGTAGACCACTATGTAATTTGTAAATCGAATTCCTATATTATCATTTTGTCTGCCAACTATAGACAACAAACAATATTTTGTGTTTATTATATTTTATATAAGAATTTTGATAAAAATATTTTCACATGCCTAACATTATCGGAACAAACGAATTTAGTCGCAAAAGTTAAACGATAGAAATAAAATGTACCGTTTTGTTAATAGCGATGTTTGTGCTTTATTATTAGATTATATGGGTGAGTTCAAAACAATGTCAAATCAACATATCAAAATTGGAAATATTTTCGGGTTAACAATTACGGTTATATACCGGTTAATTTGTTGAAAATATCCAATTATATTCTAAAATTATATACACAACTTTGACACCAAATTATATACGTATATAGACAAATAAAATGCACTGTTTGAATTAAAAACCGTTGGCTCAGAACCAAAAGATTAGTTGGAATACTGATTTTTGGAAAACTACCATTTCAATACAGTGTGAATATTTAAAAATACATTATATCATTTTTATCTCCAAACAAATTGATTCATTTCGACCAAATGTACATTTTATAATTTTACGTCAATACTCAATTATTAAGTATTGTACAGAATTTTATTTTTTGTAATTAATAATTCAGTTTTATCAAAATTTCACACACTTTTGGATGTACTCGTATACAGAATATAATGATGCTAAATAACATAATATTTACTAGATACAAATAATATTTTCATGCAAAATATGAAATATCCAAAGTCATAACTAATACAAAATGTAATAACGTACCCAAATATGAAATAAATTACAAAATGTAGGATCTTAAATTCTGAGTAGAGTGTGGGAGAGAGTAAAATAATGTTTATTATCATTCTTTTCCGTTAAAAACTTTTCAACCAGAAGACTTGTTGATCAAAAAAGTACCATTAACAAGCAGTTTTTCTATTTTCTCTAAAGTTTTTTAATATTTTTAATGTGTAAGGAAAAACTATCGAAAAACTACTGTTAATTTTGTCCAAATCAATTTACGTTATATTTATTCATAATTCCAAAAACAATGATTTTTAAATCTTTAAATTTACACCAAATATGGCATTATAATATAGTACTTGACGATTACAAAATTGATTTAATTTTCATTACTATTTTAGGTTATTTATAGAAATTTAAGATTTTGGATTTTTAGACCTGAAAATTTAACACAAGGTTAATCATATATCACTAACTATATAAGATTTAAAATCGACAGTCGCGAATTTTTTTAGCCATTTAAAATATTTCAGTAACATATTTTATTATTTTTATATTTGGTTTGAGCGAGGGCTTAGTATAGACCTCCCAGGTTCTTTGCCACAACCATCTGTTTTTGTCCTCGGCTATCTCTTCTCAATTATATATTTCTGTTGTCTTGGGTGTCCTAAAGGTCTTTTTCTCTTTAATATTCATTTTTTTAACTCGCCTGATTAGATGTTCTTGTCCCCGACATACATCTCCAACTCAAATTAACTTTTAAGTATTTTATTATATATAATTTACAAATATAAGTATTTAAATGCTGTTTTAAACAAATACTATTACAGAGCTTTGTTTGTATGCAACAACGGCATTAGTCTGTATTCACAAACACGTCATACTGATGTCTTCTTTGTTTAGTCATATTTCCTAATCTACTCGATTGTATTATAGTTACAAACTTATAGTAATTATTTTACTTTGAAAATACATTTATTAAAATATTAACTATGATATTATATGCCATAATTATATTAAGTCTACTGTTTAGTCCAGATTATTGTATTTTCGTTGTTTTTGCAATTATTGAACAAGTCATTAAGGAGGAGAAAGTAGAAAAATTATTCCGGCACACTAGCTTCTATGTTTTTAAATATTTTTATCAATTTCAAATAGTTCACTGGAACAGAATCCTAAATACATTTTTTTTCAGAATTGAGTTTTTATACTAGGTATCTTCTTATCATTAGTATCAATTAGTCTCCATACATATTTTACACAATATGGGATATATAGATCCTTTAATAAATAAAATAAATATAAATCCTATAAACAATAATGATTTCAGATTTAAAAAAACACAGATATAAACATTTCATTCTAAGTCGACTAATTCTCCAAAATTCATTAAACTAGTCAACTTTTAGTTTGAACTTTATCGGAGCTACTGATAAAGACTATTTTATGTGGAAATCTAATGTTTTCACAAAATAAATTGTCCAGGTATAAGTGGAGATCTAGACAAATGTCGTCAAAGAAAACGAACTACTGAGCAAGTTTAATTTTATCACGTTTCGGATAAAAACAGCCGTTTATACGATAGTAAACGAGTTTAAAAACTTGGAATTTTCTCTTACGGCTACTTTTCCGTACATAATTTTTGCTTTGAACCTCTTTTTCTTCATTATGTTCTATTGGAAATACGTTTTACTCTTTTTATTTTTTTGAAAAGGATCATCTTAGAAAAATAAATGTAAATTCTTATTTATATGGGTATAAAATAATAATATCGAGATGGTAGTGATGGTATAACGTTTTAACTGTACAATTCGATTCAATTCAATAATGAAATCCATAATTATAATAAAAAGAAAACGATGAGTTTATTGTTTAGATATCAAAATGCATAAACTTTTATGCGAAAAAGTATGTATTTTTTAAATTCCAGTTAAATTATTTATAGAATTGGTCATATATACCAGGGATCGGCAACTGGCAGACCGTGGTCCGGATCCGGACCGCGGAAGGCAAAAATCTGGACCCTGTCAACACATTGTACTTCATTATGTTATTTTCTGTAATAGTATTATTATTAATAGAGAAATTAATTTAATTTAATTTATCAAACTCAGATTATAGTTATATCATAATTCATTGAAAAATATTTTATCGGGCAGGTAATAATCGGTTTTATTACAATGTTATCGGCCGACGTTACTTTATCGTTGCTATCCATTGAAATAATTTTATTATTTGTCTGTCTCCCGTATTTTCTAAATAACAATTTAGTTAACGATTTAGTACGTGTAAATTCGCCGGTGAATACAGTGCGTGTTTCGTTTTATATTATTCGTTCAATATGTTGAGTAAAAAACGCAAAATCGACACCGAAAATAGGAAGTTTATGAACGAGTGGACTGAACTATATTGTTTTGTATTGCCTGAAAGGGTTGGAGCCATTCCAGTCTGTTTAATTTGCAACTAAACTGTTGCTATTATTAAAAGTGGAAATTTAAAACGGCATTATGAAACTACTCATAAAGATTTTCATACAAAATTTCCTCCAGGCAGTGAAGTGCGTAAAAATAATAAGCTCCATGCATGTATGTTATGTCAAAACTCCAAATGGAAATAATAGACCTACAGGAAGATGTTTCCTTGAAGCAGTACAGAAGTGCGTCAACTGAAGAATTCTGGGCTAAAGATGCCATTGACAAGTATTCAAACTGTAAGCAACTGGCAATCAACTTGGCTACGATGTTTGGTTCGACATACATTTGTGAGGCATCGTTTTCAAAAATTAATTTTTTGAAAAACAAATATCGGACAAAATTAACAGACTCTCACCTTGAGGACACATTGCACATAAGCTGTTCTCCACGAGTTCCCGATTTCAAAAATCTGGCTAATAATAATAATAATAATAATTATTATTATTATTATTATTATTATTACAAGATATAAACATATAATACATTTTTATAAAGTATGATAAAGATGATTGTGCCCACAAAAGGTGTTGTGTGAAGAAACATAATAGAGCGAGTTAGATCCAGTATCATAAGATGGGACACGAAAAGAAATCAACAATAAGAGATCAGGAACATCAAGGGAACTATTTAGAATGGAAGAAATACAATTACGGTCAATGTCAAGTCCTCTGGATGATAGAGTTGGAATATTTGTAGAAACACGGACAATGGAATATAGTCGCGTTGAGGGTGTTCAATTTTGGCAATGTTTGATATGTATGAAAGGAATTTTTTTTGAACACGTTTAAACCGTTGTTCATTCTTAGCTCGGTATGGCCACCAGACTAAGATATGGGATATATTCCAAAATAGATCGCACTAAACTAAAGTAGAGCGTACGAAGGCATATTACAGAGGAGAACATTTCAGTGTTTCGTTTGAGAAAACCTAAGACCTTAAAACAAATTGTAATGTTAATGTGATGAGCAAAATATAAAGTAGGAGTAAAGTGGATATCAGGAATATTTCGAGGAATGTGGTAGAGCATCAGGCGTAATATAGTTATGTTACGTTGACAGGTGGCCGGTGAGAACTCAAGTTTTTTAATTTCTCTATCACTACTATTGGTAGACCTATTGGTAGATCTATATATTTTATCTGTAGTCCAGCCTCTCCATTTTACATTTCTACGATCAAGTTCAGATTGGCAAGACCTCAATAAATCGAGCTGAAGACGAGTTTTATCTACAACAATCCGGAAATTACGAGGGAAAGAAATTTCATTGAGTCTAGTAGTTTTAAAATAAGTTAGTGAATTAGTGGAAAATTATTGAAAAATATACGATTAATAAGTAATCGCTTGACACAAAACATTAATATCGAAGCAAGAAGACTCATTAATAATACAAAAAATAATAATAATTATTACTTTTGACGAAAAAATAATAAACTGTTATCACTTTTCGAATATATAAATGTATTATGTAATAATATATGTAAGTTCTATAATTCTCGTCTTATAACATGTGTTGGTAATATTTGAATGCTTATATCAATAGTTATTTGTAGTCAAACTTCATAATTAAGGCCCACACGACTCTCGTATATTAAAACATTCAATCCAACTAGTAAAAATGTATAAAATTTTAAATTGTATTTATTTATTTATTTATTTTTTTATTATATATAGACGATTTAGCATTGTTTTTGTGAATTAATTTGTATTTATGTGTATCATAAATAATCATTAGTATTAATAACCTATATCAAAGTTTATAATAAGTGGAGCTACTACATTCACCCACGTAAATAGTTCGGCGATCTATTTTTCAACCATGAAAACTGTTTTCACTCAAATAGACTATTCTTCATCAGGACGTCAAAATGCGTATCCTAATAATACATTTTTAAACGTTAATAGATATTTAGATGATAAATAATAATAGTGTAAATAATTTTCTTGAAGTATCAAGATAAAAAATTTTCAAAAACATTTCGAACATTATTTCTAATAAAAACTAAATATTTGTAAACGAAATTATGCACATTTTAAATATTTAAACCACTATTATTATAATAAACAATAAGAAAATAATAAATATTTCATTTGAGAAAGTTCAAAACAATACAAAAATATCTTGAATATTAATATATAAATAAACAACATTGTATTTGATGGAATGAGAAACAGTCGTTTTTAATATAGTATATGGTAATAGCGTGAAGCTGTTTTGTTTGAAGAGATCCATTAAATGTCTTGTTCTTAGAGCTCCGAATAGTATTAAGTTTGAAAGGCGGGGTGCCCTTTAAACACTTTTTATTGAAGTAAAAACTGGCTCATGCTTATTTCTTTCTAAGATCTTAGGTATTATTTTTTAGGTATTAATTTTTGTTATATCGTCAATATTTAGATAAAAAACATTATAATCAGTCCCGTGTTGAAAACATTTCTTCAAATCGATTGTTAGGATACAAAACGAATAATGAATTGTTTTGTTGCAAAACTGTTAGAATATCTTTAAAAAAATATATCATCTATAAATTACTCAATTAATACCATAAATTAATTATAAAAATATCATAACTACTAAATATTACGAAATATATCTTAACCAAAAAAATATATTTTAGGAATAATTTTTAAAACTATAAAAAGATAAAAGTAAGTTTTAAATGAAAAAAAATACATTAAAATTTAAATAACACAATTGTAACATTAACTAATAAATATAGGATTATATGAAATATCTCTTCTCTTGAATACCTACCAAAATTTCAATTTAGTTTTGTCAAATTATTCCAAAATGTATATGTAGTTCGTATATAGTAGGTATATAGTAGACAAGACAGTACATACCTACATAATATAATAAGGCAATATTGATAAATATTCTTAAATAATATGATGATTGTAAATTATAATATTTTAAACTGAAAACATAATATCTAAGATGTTAGATTAGTTTAGGTTATCTATACGAGTACTTATATTATGTATAAATATGGATTAAAATATAATTTCATTTCATTAAAATATGTAATTGCAACATACTTGTGCGTTTGTTGGGAATACCGCCCCTCCCCTCCCCGGCCCCGATTTTTCATTTGATATTTTTTCGAAGATATTTTCACCCTTAATCAAAAATGTAATAATTTAATAACTGCGTGAGTTTTGTCTTTTCGGCCATACTTAAATGATAACGGGCCTATTATCATTTTAATCGAACGGAGACGAAACATACGTATAATCTCTCGCGGCGTCCGGACAAGTGTGAATAATTTTCGCAAAATCCAACGAATATTGTTTTTACATCACGCCGAACAATAAATCATACATCCGCGGAAGGAAAGTCACGAAGCACTATAAAACTGCGCGTATTTGAGGAGATGGTCGGACGTAAATTTTACGGGTCGACATACATGGTCAGAGGAGAAAATTTATGAATAGCGTTTTTTTTTTTTTTTTTTAAATGTTCATTTTGACCGAATATAAAGCGCAAACCAGCGCAAAATTTGTTCGTGATACCGTCCAAATGCATCTTATATGCAAATCACTACTGCCATATTATTCGGAACGATGCGGATTTCACCACTCCTTGTGGCTGTACGGATGTTAACTATAGGTGCCATTCGCTGAAAGAACGTTCTTAATGTATATCCGATCAATAATGTCTTGAAGTTTATCGAGAGCACCGGGTATAAATATTGATAATAATATATATTATTTATGCCAAACCGGAAAAACGTCTCCGACCAATTTTCGGCAAGTTCCTTAGAAACATAACATTATAATGGTCTTGGTCACCCGCGACCACTAAGGAGTCGAAACGAGATTAAATATTTATTAGTTTTGGTATTAACATTCGGGTTTAATAACATTTCCGTTGTTTCGGTAGGAGGGATAACGGTTTAAAAAAAAAAAAAAAGCCATTACAATTTATTTATCAGAACGCTTCGCCCTTTTGTCAAAATCGCGTTTTGTGTCATCATCGTTGATATCATTATAACACTAACGATTTCTACCATAAAACAGTGTTTCTGCGATAACTAACCAAATACATACATCAACAATAAAATATGAAAATGGCATATTCAAACTTTCACTGCTTTAAAATCGTTATACAACCTGTTATCAAAATGATGATTGCTTTTGTTGAAATGATTGGTACAAAAACATTGTACCGCCGAATGGTCAAATTTATCTGGTTTTGAGATTACGTATCATTCATTTTTATTAGTAACAATGTAATGTAAAATATTGACCATTAACGAGTGGTACAGAGACGTGACCACGGAGGCGACATTACTGTGATCACTACGTATCTTCCTCATCATATTATTATGTTTATTGTTTTGGGAATTGAATTTTTCTTTCTACAAGTTATGCAAACGTATAAGTAATTACGGAACATTTTGGAAGACTATGGCCTAGTCGTAAAAAAAACATAATAATTAAATGAATTTTAAAATTTAAAATTTCTAATCTTCGCAGTTATAAATATTGGAAAAATTTAATTAATCAATTTCCTATAGCTTGTATTGACTGCTATTTATAAATAGTACAACGGCGAAAGGGTTAGGAAATGTATGAAAAGTGAAAAATTGTCCTGATAAAACGAAAAGAATAAAAATGGAAATTTTTTTTTCATCTCTGGTTTTACGTTAAACGTAATTTTTGGAAAACATAAATGAATATTCTAATTCAATGGAAACACAATTTCCCGAGAAAATGTAAAGCTGTTTTTAAATTTTATGAAAAAATTGTGTCTAAAATTATTTCATCCTCAGACGGCTGGAACTAAATGGCTTGCCGTAACGTATTTCGTAATAAACTTTGCGTTTACGTACATTTTTCATGACCTCGGATGTTTTACGATATTTTAACAGAGAACCCACATCGACGTGGATTATCTTTATGTGCTTAGCGTAGAACTATTCAACTGTTAAATTAAAAGCATCTCGGAATTGCAGACTATCTAATAGCATTCGATATGTAGTAAATTTAAACGACGAGTTAATAATTTGTATACAACCATCACCGTCTTTAACGTGACATTTTACGGATGCCGTAACCAGTAGGACTCCGATAAAACGATTAGAGGACCCGAAAGGCCCCAAAAATAAATATCATTACTTTTATTTTGAGTAAACGTCGTATCGACTAATACTATTATTGGTTCGAGTTTTCAAAACTACTGCAACGTAAAACATTTTGTAAATAAAGTAAAACTTCTGAACTTAAAATTAAAATCCATATTTAAAAAAAAAAAAAAGGCATTCTGAACTTCTGTATGCTGGGCCATTCTGAAGGTGAGTTTGAGGGATAGGGTATCCTACCCCTCAAGTTTTTGTAAAATGTAGGCAAAATGGAAGTTCAATCAGGAAAAACAGACATTAGTCGGCCAAAGTAGAAAAAGTTTACCTTTGTTTTTGCTTGTTGAGGATGTATTTTTCGGAATTTTAGTCGGAAAAACTATCAATTATTCAGGATTTACTCGGTAAAGTGGGGAAAAAGTTTATGAACTTTTTGTTCATTTTAAGTTTGTAAAAAAAGTATTGTATCATTTTTTTTCACATTTTCACCCCCTACAGTTATTTTACCGGACGGTCCTGCCTGAATGCCCGTAAGTACCTACTTAGGTATATGAAGTTAGAATATTTAACAAAATTTCACTTAATATATACTTATAGGTACTTAAATAACGAATTGTAATTTTGCAATATACATGAAATAAAAAACGTTTTATTCATTTTAATAATTCTGGAAAAAATTGTTAAGTGGGTGTTGATATATTGTAAAACGTGCTGGCCTTTTTAGGAAAAAAATCCAAAGGTTAACTGACGATTAAATGCCAAAAATGTCATGATAAAGGTCTGGGGACTTGAAAATGATAAAATTCTCTAGACCTATTCCATGTATATATTATTATTACTTCATGAGCATCGAAAAATTATGCGATTGCAGTGGTTTGACGTGGGAATGTGCCTCCTAATATATTATTATACTTGAAACCGAATTCCGCACAACTGAATTCCGGTAGAAAAAGAAACGGTATCAACGCTTTGCTTTTTTTCTGCGTTGTTTGCGCGGGGTTGGAGTTCCAGAGTACGCGGTAGGACTCGGGTATGTGCTAAGATATTAAAACGACTTTTATTCCGTCTGTCAAGAGACACGATGACAACGATGGTTTAATATAAATGTACAGTAAAAATAGACTCAAGAAAATCAAATTTGTTTTCTGATATTTACATATAATATGTACTAACTGTTCTGTTCTAAACTAACAAAAAAAAATAATAAATCGTGCATTGTTTATTAAACAATTTCCAGACCTCATTGGAAATTACACGTCATATTTGGTCATATAGACAAATATAAGACTGTTTTCACTAAAACTATATTAATGGTCATTAAAATTATATTATACTATATTACCACTGCTGAACAAATTTATAAGTACGGTTTCAGCCCAAAAAATCTCGAAAAATAAAACTAGAGATCGAAATCCCAAATTTTTGTCTCGAAACCTTTGAAAATATAGAAAAATTCTGAAATTAAGTGTAATATATGAACGAATTTTTTTATAAAGAAATCGATTTGTAAATATAAAAATTAATTGATTTCGATGTTTTTTTTTTTTTAGTTATTTCCGTTTATATTTTTCGATATGTTAACATACCAAAAATAGTTTATTAGGAGGGTATTTACAGTTTAAATTTTTAGAAGAACTGTTTTTTTTCTAATAATTATTTATTTTTTGAAATTTTACATACATAATACAAAATTTCTCGACTTTTCGTAAAAAAAAATTTCCTGGCAACTATTTTATCTAAATAAATATCGATTGAACTGCTAGAGTAAACATAGAAGCGTAAAAGTTCACATTTACCCAGCGCCAATAATAATAATAAGTTCTGGAAATTATTTTATTTTCAAACAACCTCCAACGCATTTCTATTAGACCGGTTAAAATGTCGATTGACTTTCGCCTAAATGTGAGTGTACACTCGCTATACATTTATTCTGAAGGCACTGGATTTTACAAAGTTTCCCATTGGGATCCTCTTGTATCATGTCCCCTCTACATAACAATTTTTATGTATACCGATATAGGTATATACATTTTATAAAATAAAACAATATGGAATGAATGTAATAATACTCATAAAAATCTATTTAATAGTGTATTTCTAATATACATGATAGGCACAGTATTATAGTATTATAATACCGTAATATTATGATTATTATTATTATTATTATTGTAGTATTTGTTTGTATAAATATTATTGTACTCATATTATATTATAATAGAATATAACGTACAAAGTAGATAAAACCGTAGGAAAATAAAATCTACTAAATTCGTACAAAATTAATAAAACAAACATTTGATCAGAAAATATTAGATAATTTCTATCGTATTTGTTTTCCTATAATATTGACAATTTTACAATTGTTTTTGGAGTTAAAAAAAAAATATGAGTAGATAGTTATCTAACCGCATCTCTCCGTTTTTTTTTTTTTTTTTATTGTATAAAACTAAATAATATTATCGTAGGGTCTTAACTTTAATTACTATGAAATTTTATTGTAATTATTTTAATAGAAGAAACAGTTTTTTTTTTTTTATATATAATGGGGTGTACATAAATTAAATTTTATACGCGTAAATATGTACGCAAAAAACAAACGGGATTTTAAACAAAAAGTGCGTAGTATTATAAAATAGTAGTTTTATGTTTATATTTTGTCAACCGATATGCATAAAAACCAAAGAAACCCCAGTATTTATTTTTCAAAATTAACATAAGTTTATATAGTGATATGATTCTGGTTATGATATAATTTTAATAACTTACAAACTACAGTAGTGTCTTTTATACAGTATGCATCATATGTACACTAAATATTATATTAATAAATATTTTTATTATTATGGATATATAATGTAAGCAGTACGTTGAAATGTTCAATATAGCAATAAAATAATTTTCTACTTGCGTTATAATAATAAATGTTTCCTGTATGACAAATAAACGAAAATTCAATATTGATTTAATGTATTTTATTCGATCTCAAATAACCTATGATATATTATGAGTATGCACGTTATTTCATAATTTACCTAAGTAGTAAAAAATACCACAAATTGTATACGGCATGTAAAATCATAACGACTATATATATATATATAAAAATATAAAATCTTTATCTTAATATAATCGCATATTTAATGTTCAATATTGAAATTTATTCTGTTCCAATGCTCTAGGTACTCATATATTACAATAATAAGTAATTTACTGAACGAGAATAAACTGAAAAATTTAATATTTATTATGCTATTTAATATTCAAAGTATAAAATGTTTGTTTAATACTTACAATTTTCAGTCTCGAGAGGTTAGATAGAAAAGGGCAATGCTATTATTCACGATATACGTTGAAGGTAATATTTTTTTTTTTTTCATTCTGGACAATACCATATAGGTACTCTCGGAGTTTCAGACATTAACCTACAATTCAATTGTTTGCAAATGCAAAATTCAAGATTGCATTAAAATGTGTTATCGAAATTTGTTATCACAACATACATGGATGTACAACGTCCTTCTATACAATATTGTAAAAAACGAAAAAACATATGGATTTAAAATCAGAATTCATAGATTATTTATAGTAATATAAAACTAAAATCATAATAATTATTGAAAAATTTTAACGTTTTACTAAAATACGAGACATAACTTGCGTATGTGGTACAGCATATTTTTTAGTTCGGCCAAAATGTAAGAAAAAGTATGGGAACCTTAAAACAATTACCTGCCTACTCATTAATCGTCGTAAAGCCCTTAATGACCATCTCTGAAATGAGCTTAATGGCTACCGATAAAAGTAAAATAAATAAATTTATAACAAAGTAGAAGACTGCTTAAAATGTTTTATTTTTAAAACGACCTCGATGGTGCACACGCATACTCATAATATAATATTTATATAGCGCACAATAAACTTTGAAAAATGTATTTAAAATTCCAAAATATGTATTAAAAATTCAAGACTTTAAAAATGTTAAAAACAATCTAACTTATGAGACCAAAACTGCAGTAACGAAAAATATTATAATTAAATTACAAAAAAGTTTTTTTTTAAGTATAAGTTCTAAAAATTTTCAAAAATCATACCCTGTTAATTTAATTATAATTATAATGGTTTGTAAATTTAAAATATAATAAAGGACAAAATAACTAAAAAAAATTAAAAAATATAAAACAAGACTTTCAATATTTGAGTTTTAAACTAAGTAAGCTATATGTCTTACAAAAAATAACAATAAATTGTTTTTGCTAAAAATCCACAGTCAACGAATGTCATTTAAAAGTAAAATAGTACCATTTTCCTTCTCTTTAGAATATCGTAATATACACTTAAAAATCTTGAACACTAAAAGTTATATTTTGCTATCTTAAACATTGAAATACATTATTAGTTAAATATTTAATAATAAATGTATAATATACATTAACTTATGTAAAGTATTTAATGTTTGAAAGTTGATGACCTTTTTATCAAAAAATTTGGCCGCGACAATTTATTTTAGCTTAATATAGCTCAGTCTTTCCAAAAGTTTGGAAACGCGATTTTTAATGCATTAAACACTTAATTCATTTTAAGAGTAAAAGTATTTCAACGAAAAAAGTTGATGGCGAATTTTCTATTTTTCAAAAAATGTATGTGGCCCATGACAATTTCTACTCGCTTTATGTGGCCCAGTCTTCCCAAAAGTCAAACTTTATTAATGTGATATAAGTAGGTATATAACCTTCAAAAACAATATTTAGTTCAATGTTATTGAATATTAAACATTGAAAATGTAATAACTAAAGAGTATGTATAGGCAGCAATTAGGGATGGAAGTACTTCGACCGTTGTATGATATAGGTTAATATTACTATTTAATCATATATATTTACATCCGTCCTACTTGGCGAAACCAAATGTGGAACCGGATAAGGACTTTAGGTAATATTAGGGCAACCAAAATCATAAGAAACTAGGTCCACAATCCCTCGAGTTATGAAGAATCTAAAATGCAGTGTTTACCCGAAATAGTGGCTTTTATAGTGCATTTTATATAACCAGAATATGTAACATATTTTTCCATCGATCCTAGCCAATAATATCTGACTATTATTGAATTTACAGCGACAATTACAAAATTCTATAATTTTACGACCGCGCATTTAAATGCTCACAATTCCGACTAGATTTCCAATTTCCCATCGCTAGAGCGTGTGACAAAAAAAATATTTGAGTTAAGTAATGGTCAGAGGTTCAAACCCCGTCGCCGGAATTCAAATTTGTTAAAAGAACAATTAACACTAAAAAAAACACCTCTCGGTAAGGTGGTAATATAGATAGTCCATGTTGACCTGTCAGGACCCTAGCGGACAAATTTTTTTTTTCAACGGATTGATGGAAATATTTAATTTAACTTCACGAGGCAATGTTCAAATAACCTGCCGTGCAATGTCTTATAATACCTTGAGTAATTGTTCATATTGTGTTTACTGAAAGATTTCTAAATATTGAACTCAGGTCTGATGAATGTTTATTAAATATTTTATGTAATGTTAAACATTTCATTTTAATGGTTCGATAAGTTTTAATAAGGTATATAAAAGGTTTACATGTTTACTGTGTAGAACAATGAAACCTTCGGACTATAGTTAAGGAGTAAACCATAAATTTGATGTCGACGTACGGTAAACCGGATACTGTAAGACGCTCCTGAGCTTTGAACAATATGTTATTTTTGGCGTATTATACCTGTTAATATTCTATATAAGGAGAAGGTTTTATATTATATATAAAAAAATACCGTACACTGTGTATTCTTAAATATTAAGGCGATATTCCACGGTCTCCGAGTATCTGTCGTTCATACAAAATGGCTCTTTGATTGGTTGAACCACCTGGTAACTTGTGGTATACCATCATGGATAACCATGTCTACCAATATACAAACTTGGACACCACAAAGTTAAAAAACTTTGTTCAGTGGGGTTATCGTGTTGTGTTATCAGTTCTCAAAAAGGCCAATAATGATAAGAATTTTTATTACCTATATATCAGAATTCTATTATATATAATAACATAATATTATAATATCATTGTAAATTAATACTTGTAGATATAAATAAAAACCCAATTTCTACAAAATAATTTGTTTTTAATTAGCAAATACGTATTTCAAAAATGATGTTTTTTAGTATAGTTATTTAACACTGAAGATGACACCATTGTTTTCGAAATACTTATTTGTTAAATAAAAACAAATTATTTTGTAGAAATTGGGTTTTTATTTATATCTATAAATAATTCTGCAAGTAACTCAACACCAAAATAAAAAAAAAAAAAAAAATTATTAGTAGATACTTGTTTATGGTACTTGTTTTATTAGTACCCATATAGTACTTTTAGTAATTAATTTATGAAAATGTTAAATTGGTGTTTAACTAAAGTGATTAATATTATGATACTATATGGTTAATATGTAACTATGGTTACTATGATATCTTGTTTAATGATAATGATAATGATACGCAGACACGGGCTGTGCACGGTACACGGTACACGGCGAGCATGGAATACCATAGCCCTCTACTTTGTTCCTTGAATACTGTTATTCGATATTAACGTTGACCTCTTTCAAACCAAACACTCAATTTACAAATATTGCTTTTGTTACAATCTATCCTTATTACAATATAATATATTGTTTTTAGGTTTTTATTATAAATAATCAAAATCGTTTATCCCCGACTTTACATCGGTGATATGTCTATCTATCCATCTATTCCTTAGAAAGTTGCCATGATAATCGATCATAGACTTTTAAATAAATGTTGTGAATTTCGGTTTTTTTTTTTTTTTTTTTAATTATAATTTTTATTTTAATTCATCAAAATAAAAATTATACAATGACCATAGGGAACGGATGCATACTTTTTTTAACTTGGGCTTAATGTTTGAAAATATTAAATGGAACTATTTTTCTTAAATTGAATTTTATAAACTTTTCATGTTTTCGTAAATATATCAAGAGAATTTTTCGATATATACAATTATAATTTATTTTAGTAATATTAGGTAACTTTAGAAACATAAATTAATTTAATTGCTACCTACCATACTGGAGTACCTACGATAACAATGACGGTTCTTAGACTTAACTTTGAATTTATTGTAAAATATTATACTAACATCATAATAGGTAGGTACATTATATTGTTATGAAAAGAATTAATTTAATTTGTGAACACAGTTTTGTACTAGAAAGTTTTCAAAAAACAAAATTAACCAATTACAGTGCTATACATACATTTCTAACTTAGTAATTCTAATGGTCAATGTTCACATGACAAATGGTATTCCTTCACACCATTATCATAGTTAAAAGACCGTTACATTTTGACATAACAAAACGTTAAGTTGTTCGTTATCAATCACAGTCGTTTGTATAATCACATTTTAACTTTTCAGAAATTTCAACAAAAGACATTATTTACAAGGTAAGAATTATTACTTTATTATTAATCATTCATATTTTTATTCGTATATTATTATAGTATTACATACGACATCTTAATTTATAATTCAAATTACAAAAAGAAAAAGGTACATAAACATAATATCTCTATTTAAATTTAAATTCGTTTAAAATAATTTCCCATTTAATATTCACAAATTATTTTTTAACTTCCCAAATTAAGAAGAATGGTAAATTTAAAATAATAAAACATCTTATTATAATTTAAAACAATGCAATCTTAAGTCATCTTTTTTTTTACTGTGTACACTGTACTTATCTTCAACGAAGTAGATTCAGTAGAGTTAAATTTCAAATGATTTTGGTTACAGTGTTCACTGTTCTGTATTAAAATATTATTGTATAATATTACGTTGTCCCTAGTCATTTAAGTCAATTAAAAAAAAAAATTAATACAAATTTTCAGTAATTATTTTTATGTACCTACAGAGATGTTGAAATCGTAATACAAATATAATAATAAAATTTGGTAATGATAAATAAGAATTTTGATATTAAAAAAAAAAATCATTATTATAACACAATCAGTTTTACTTAAAAAAAAAATCACAAAATATTAAAGGAAATTTTTGTTTACAAAATTAAGTTGATAATTCAATATGTACCTATATAATGTGTTCCAACTTTATATATTTGGATGCCCGGTAAAATATCAAAAGTAGACTCTTTTATGATTTTAAAGTTTATAATATATAATAATGTGTTTCTGTACCTATTGTTTTTTAATGTGACTACAAAACACCGACCTAAACAATAATTATCGTGGTAAAAGGTGTTGTTTGTGATTTATATATTTAAAGTTCAACTTGAAATTATCCATAATTAAAACTCAAAATCGAGTTAGCCAACTTATCTTAACCTAACCCTATACCCGTTGTGCATTCTGTGTACGTCTAAGGTCATCTATTTATGCAGAGATAGATTACTAGCAAAACTTCTAACTTAAAAACAATATAATAAATCACCGAAACTTTTGGTGAAGGTGAAACGCAAATAACACGTTCGTGCTGGAGAGTGCGCAAATAAAACGAACCGAGAAAAAATTGACGATGACATTAAAAGGGTTTCCCATAGAATTTGGTTATTGACTCTCAGCCTTTACAATAAAAAAAAAAAAAAAAAATCTGAACCTACCGAACACAAAAGTCATATATAATAGATGCAACAACCAGTGGTGTAATAAGGATGATATGGAAGGATTATCAAAGCAATGGAATATCTTGATAACTTGTCAACACCAGACCTTATTTTCATGAAAGTAATTTAATATAATTTAATCACTTTTAATTATTATTGTTTTATCGCAATACTTGTTAAAAACATGTTTATTAAAAAGAAAGGAAATACATTTGAAAGTGATTTTACAGATACAATAGGTACTTATTATAAAATATGTATAGTTGCCACTATTTTTCAGAGTCAATATTATAGTGGATTTATAGTTTTCTCGATATTCAGCAAATTTTCGAAGATATAATAGTTTTTTTTTTAATTAATATTTGGAAAATTCCAATGAATTTATCTTCTAAAGGTTTTCTCTATCAAATTTTATAATAAACGTTTTAATTCAAAAATATTTATTGCGCATAACACCTCTAAACATAACCTCTATTCGATTGTATCGCGTATAGCCATTTAAATATTCATCGATGTTTCATCTTTTTAATATACGTTATGAATCGTTTTCAAATCTTGCGCGATCCAGTTGATCACTACAGGATCAACGAAGTCTGATGTCCTCCGCCAGCACAGTTTACCTCCTTTGCTAATCTGCACATGCAAATATTACCGTACGTAATTAATTGAACCCTTTCCCACCCTCTCGGTTAGGTATTTGAAGTGATTCTAATCTCGTATAGTATAATATTTTGTTTGATCAGCTAAAATGTAAATTAACATTTCAGTGTTCTCAAAATACAGCAACAGCAATAGCAATAAGTACTAACATAATAACATATTTTAACACAATTAACCGGATTTATAAAATAAAACATTTTATCAATACATTTGATGTAATTATATATGATGAATATTATAAATATATTATACATTTTTTACATTAAATGATAAATATATTATTCTAATAATATTACACAAATACCGAGTATTTTATTTATAGTTTAAATAAATAAATAAATAAATAAATTTATATTTTTTCTCGATAATTTTTTCTTGAACATTTTTTACATAGGAATTTTTTTACTTCCATTTTTTCGTGAGTATTTACACGACTAAAATAAACTTTACACCGAACGCACATACGAGTAGAATGTGGTAGTTATACTTATGAACGTTAACAGAAAAAAATACACTTTGGCCAATTTTTGTCGGTTTAGGTCATCGTATAGAGAATATAGTATCGTCGCATCCTATATTATTATTATACCCATGGGATTGAGAAATTTTGAAAAAATAAATATTTTTCAGTGATATTTATTTTTTTGTTATTGATTTTACACAATGTTGGACATAAAATCCCAAATTAAATTCCTCAGCCTCGATAAACTTTTCCATAATTCTCGTCAGAGAAAGAAGAAATAAGCTTCTGCCTTTCGTACGAGCCACTAACAATACCGTCTCTATGGTGACTCTATTATTATTACCTATTATGTGGGATAGAAAATGTTATAGTTTTCCACTCACTTCAATATTTTGTAACTTAAGCCGCATATTATAATGTTATATTTCACATTTTAATAAATATTATTTTCATATTGACGTTTAAGATGGTACTATATTTCCCTCTATACTGAGCGGTAAGATATTATTAATACTTTAATAACTCAGTAAAGGGTTAATTGTTCACCGGAAACAAAACCACACAAAGATTAAATTCTTAACGGTGATTTTCAAAATTTCTGGGACTACCTAAGAATTACGCGTCTCAATCAAATCAAATATTTTTATTTAAACAATATTATATGTTTTTTTTTTTTTTTTTTCATTAACGTATTTTACAAATCTCGATAGTCTGGGATAACGTTAAGTTACAATAAGTTAATGTGGACGTATTAAATAAATGAGTTTATATTAATATTTGTAGAAATGTTCTTAAATTATGAGTATAACTTTGATTTATATCGAGTTGTTATTATCGGCAATGATGATGACCTCATTCATTCGTTCATTCCGTTATATAAGAATGTATAATAATAAATTGTATAAATCCAATTCATTAATTTAGTCGTTTACTAATATTACTAGGTATACCTACTATTATACTTCTAAATATTAATATCGTTTTTAATTGTTTAGTGCACGCGAAAAATATAATTTGTTTTTAAGTTACGGAAATCTTATAAATGTAAGTAAAATTGAAAAAATATTTTTTAAAATACGGAAATGACCTTCCCTTATTATTAAGATTTTTAGACTTTGAATAATATTTTATTTCTCTATATTCTAATTGTCCATAAAATTTGAGTTTTTATGAAAGGATATATAATTCGAATAACCATATTTGAAATGAAATGGTACTCGGATTCCACGTATGCCATACCAACGGCGTCATGTGATAAATAAATAAATTGGGATATTCTACACTAGTCCTGGTATCTGCAACTATGGTGGCAAATAAAAGTATAAATGATAAATTTGTTTTATTGTATATTAACCACTTCAAACGAAATTTCTAAAACAGTTCGATAATATTATTTTATGTTAATTATATCAAGTACAAAAAATCATCTATCAAGACATCTATCAGAAATCCACAATTATTTCGAAGTTCTATTGATGGCCGTCCGAATAGGGGGGGATGGGTGTCTCACTACCCTTCATCTCGGAAAGCAATGGGCAAATTTAAGTTCAAAGTCATTAAATTACAAATTATTAGGACTGTAGTCGGCAAAATGGAAAAAAAGTTGATTACCCTTTTTTGTTTGTTTTTTTTTCTGGCTTTTTTTATATTTTGAAAAGAAGTATAATGTATTTTTTTTACATTTTCACCCCCCCCCCCCCGCAAAGAAAATCTTTCTTCAGGACGGCTCTGGTTCTATTAATACTAATGCTGTGTTTATAAACGTAAATTTATATTAATACTTTACGTTTATAAACACAGCATTTACATATACAGCATAAAATATATTATTATGTATGTTATTATTGTATAATATTTCAATTTAAAAATAACAACCATAATATATATCGTGTGCCTACGCTAAAATTAAAATACAATAACCAATAATTATTTTTATTTATTTTGGCTGAAATTTCGTTCAGTGTTTGGAAATAATTCGTCAATATATTTTATTCAGGTTTTATCAGTATATATGAATAAAATAATTTTCATATTAAAAGTGCGATCGTTTATAATTATATAGTAGCATTATATTTTATCATTCAGTATTCAATAATAAAGTACATGCATCTACAGAAAATAGTGGATGATTATTAATTTATTTTGTTTTACATTTTCAAACCATTATACTATAAAAACTTTTAAATAATTAATGAGTAAATAATAAACGTGGAAAATAGTCGTTACAAATTAGTATAATATTTACTCATATCAATCAAAATAATAAATTTAAATTTATTTTTAAAATATCCAATAGTTTCCATTTTAATATGTATGTATTTGTAAAAAGTTACAAAAAAAAAAAAATACAAAATACATAAAACATATTCTTTTAAACTTTATATATATATATATATATATCCCAAATGAATTCTGTAAGTATACAATAGGTATGAGTTTTAAAAGTATATTTCATTGTTACAAAACAAATTATTAAACTTTGTTTTGGAAACAAAAAAAGTAAGACAAATATTGAAAAAAAATTGTAGTTTCTTTTTCTCATTTTCTCAATTTCATTCACTAACATGTAAGTTTGAAATAAAACCAATAGGCATCCAACCATATATAATATTATTATGGAATGTAATGTTTGTTATTTTCATATGATATGACTTTAAACCACAACGACAAATTAAAATTTTTATTTTCAAATTGTCTTGTACATCAAAAGGCCAAAGTTTGACATAATATTTTGATCGACGTTATTTTATTAGTTGACATTTTTTTAAATATTTTTCTCCTGTGTATCTTCCACTGTTTTTGGAAAGTAAATAATTCAACAAAAATCATTTTAGATTGTCAGCAAAGATAAGAATGTATTATAGTTTTAACATGATGTTTATTTTTATGTTTTTAATGTCTGTATGCAATTTTTGGGTAGTAGAAGTTGAAAAGGATTTTTAGACCAAAAAGTTTTTTTGATAGAAGATTAATTCTAATTGATATTTTGGTCATTTTTAGATTTTCTCATTAGTTTCCTTTGTGAAACAAGTTTGGTAAGCCTACTATAAAAATGTTCTAAATTCCTATTTTCTAAAACATGTTTTAAACAATAAACTATAATTGTATAAACAATATTTTATCCAATTTGTTTAACATTTTATAATTACATGTTGAAACCATAAACCAACAAACCAATTAAATATTGTAAATATTGATATTGATAACCTTGGTAACAAATAGTTAGGATAGGCAGACAGTTAGAAAAACATACTCTAAATTTCCCGTTTCCTATCTGTCTAGTAACTACGAATAACAAAATGAAAAGACAATTTATTGTTAAATGAATAATGTCCCTCGTAACTATGTACAAGCAACCGTAACAACATTTCGATAGAATGGACTGACATATACAACGAGGATACACAGTGTCTAAATTTATGTTTAGAAACCTGAAATTACCTTTTGTAAATATAGAGGAAATAACAAAATAACAAATAAAATTATAATGGGAATTTTTTTTTAAATTTTTTTTTTTTTTTTATATATATATATAATATCATAATATCATAAGTACTGTAAAATTCGCTCAGAATTCGAATGCAATGATTTATCTTTGTATTTTAATTTAATATAATAATCATTATTATAATAATACACTATCCAATCCCAGGTACAATGGACAAACATCCACCATGTGTATTTGGATGAAATTTTCAAGTTTTCCATGGAATATTTCCGAAAAAAATCAAAATTTATACGTTTTTGTATTGAAAAAAAAATTCAAAATTTAGTTTATTGTCAGCATTTTTAACGCACAGTTTGCTATATGTTATATACATATATGTAATACATGTAGTACTTATACATATTTTATTAAAGATATTATGTTGATGAACACTATTACTGATATTTGCCACACTGTTTTCTAGTTCACAAATTATTATTGTTTTAGAACTGAAGTACCCTTATGCAATTCATAAATGAAACCTTGTTGTTGTATATAAAGCGAAGTATTATTGCAGTGCCCGGAGCAAGCAACATATTGTAAATCAAAGAAATAAATTATCACGAGGACGCTATACCAAATATTTTTAAGGGGTTTTGTGTGGGTAATTTTTAAAAATCTTTTTAGATAATAAAAATTAAAAAATTTAAAAATGTTGAAATATATTTTAAAAGTAATCTAAAATTAGTCTCAAGTCTGAATTTTTGGATACTTTATATTTTTAGCCTTCTTTTATCAATTAAAAATTGAATATAATATTTTGCTATAATAATTGATTTTAGTATTATTTTTGTGGCCATGATTGTACAATTTTAATAAATAATGATCGGATTTCATTATACATTTTGACCAATTAACGATGAATGATGTTATATTGATAAACAATTATCTAAATTTGTTCCTATTATTCAAAAAAAGTGAAATTACCGTAACCGGTACATTCGCCCCATTTAATACCTACACAACATAGATATATTTATTGAATGTCTAATGATGTTGAATAATTTCGAGTAGACGTCCTCGTCGAATAGTGTAAGAAATTAAACCGATTTCAGGCTGCCTGTCGGTAAAAAATCAGGAATGTCACATGTTCCTTATGTTTTCTATGAATTTTGCCGTTATTCGACATTTTACAATCACGATTTAGTCTGCCACATCACCGGCTGAAATTTTGAACCGGGGCAAACTCATGGGCCAGCGACAACCAAGTTTACTTCTATATGAAAAATATAAAATCGTCGTTTTATTTGCGCCCTAAATATCGATTTTTATTTATAATTGTTATTATTTTTTTTTTTTTATTAAATAATTATATGACCATCACTATTCCAATAATAAAGAGTTATAATTCAATAGGGCGTGTATTTATATATTATTATATTGTGTGTCAATACTCGATGCTGGTTGAAAATTCTTATATTTTTTGTGGGGGTAATGGTGGGATTGAGGTTCGCATCGGAAACTGCTTATCGCGTCTGTTATCGTAATATTGTAGGTTTATATTTTTTTCACGATGGGTCGATTTCATGCAGGGATTTTACAATACAAGTCGAAAATTTTAAGAATATATAAATAGAATATCCGACGGCCGAAAATAACATTTAATAATACGCGTATTTTTAAAACAAAAAACCACAGATTTCAAGTAAATAAAAAAATATTTAGTATAAAAATAAATTATTACCTCAAGTGTCTACCTACATTTATGACCAAATTTTATTATAACGTTTTAATTTGTGAATTTTAAGCTTATGTTACTTCATGAGATAATTCTCCTGTAATTAATACATAAAAAATGAAAATATTCCTTGAGAATATTCTCGATTACAGACACTCTATACACATCACTATCTGTACCACTTTTTATTGTTGTATAATAACGACGTTTGTACAAAAATTACTTGTAGCTTTTTGATCTCAGTTTAATCAAAAATTATCATACAAAAGAAATAATAACACTAAATAAAATATGAGAACTTAATCTAAGACCGAGAATATAGTTTTTGTTCTATAAGTATTTTTAAATGTCTAAAATTTGTGATTAAAAAACGTCAAATTTACAAAGTTTTAAATTTAAAAAAAATAATTTAGATAAAACAAAACTCCATGCTAGTCCATAGTCGATATTCTCATTTATCGTTTCTGTTAAAATGTTAAATCTACAAAAACTTGGAAAGAAGTTAAGCTTGGATTGCTAGAACGTGTTTTAATAACGTTCTTTTAATATTGCACTATCAAGAACATTCTTAAAAACTCCAGCAGTTGTTTTTCGTCTCTTACCACATTCTTCAGTGATACATTTAACTAACACTTTAGTGTATTTTAAAATGAATGACATATTATCATGTTATATATGACGCAAATGTATTTTTGCTTTATAAGAAATTGATAACTAAAAAAAAAAATTCAAGAGGTAGACGATTTTTTTTTTAGTTAACCAGTGATGCAATTTTTTTCAATTAGATATTTCTTCTTGATTGCCCGATTTGTTTCTAAAAACTTCTTTACTTTTATCCTCCAGATACCCTAAATGACCCTTCACAATTACATTACAGTTATGTCATTTCAGAGTATACCTATTACATTGAATTTCTTTTTATAAGTGTCGATGTAATAATATTTGTTTTTATTTAATGTTTTATATATCACAGTAAAGTTATACCTGTCTAATCGTATAATATTTTTTATTAGCAACGCTTGTGTAGAATATTTGAATTTTGTACTATTCTAAATGGCTGGACTAGACTAGTGTTGTGAGTTAGAAAAGACACTAAATTTGATTGTTATATACATTATAACCTTTTTATATTGCAGTTTAAATGTGCATACATTTTCACGTCATTGGTGCTTTTATTCTATACGTACAGCATAATTTCATTTTATCTTGTATAAATGCTTATTTCATATTTATAAATAAGAACAGGTTGACCATAGACGGCAGTAAATAAAACAATGATATCATGGAAAAATCATTAACTTAATAAACTGTATTCTCCAGCAAGATAATATTATGTAAAATATATTTTATATTTTGGCCAAATCACATATAGACATTTTGAAAAATTATATATATATATTAATCGTGTGTATAATAAATTAATGTCATAGGACTACATCTACTTAACAATTCTCATAAAAATAATTCTCGTTTTAATTTTTTTGAATTAATATTTTTTAATAATACTAAAACTTTATGTTACGACAACATTTAGGAGTTTAACATAATGTCGAAAAAATCACTCATATAATATTTTATACACGATGATATAACATGATGGTCTATCGTCCATAATATTAAATTGCATACGTAAAATTAATTTGTAGATTTAATTGTAAAAATAACAAATTTCGCTAATGAGTTACGTGATCCGACTACAAAACTTAATTGGATTTCAAAACAATTGTTTTTTAGTTTTTAATCACCTATAATTTTTGTATTTTAATTTTGAACACAAACGAGTAAGAAATAGTCGTAATCATTTGTAAATACGATAATCCAGCAGAATTAAAATGATAATTATTATGAAAAATATCATGATATTATACCTATAACCGGATAAATTATTCTAAATTAAAAATAGTTGTATTACGGAACAATATTAGGTTCATATACGTGGGTATACACACATATGAATAGACATATTTCGGTAAATAATATAAAATAAAATTCAATATAATTTGACTACACAAGCTTTTTCGTAGTTTTTGGGTTCAGATATAACAACATACATCTCGCATAATTATTGTTAAGCGTGAATGTTATGAATGTTTATAATTCTGTAATTTAAAATTACCGTAAAAGGCAACTCAAAAATTTCTTGTGGACATAACTCAAACGTTTATAAATTATATATTTTACAGATATGTTTTTTTTTTTTTTTTTTATTCAGAACATCTGAACATATCAACTGCTGGTGAATTATACTTCGTATAAGTACCTATATTACATAGAACTTATTTAGATACGTGGACTTTAGTCGAAATGTATTTTCAAAATATTACGCTTTCGAGTGCATGTCGAACACTAGAAATACAATTATTTTCTAATCAAGCCTACGAAATGATAATACTGTTAGGTACGTTTTAAATTGAAAATCGATCAATTAAAATCGTTCTTCGAGTTGGCAGCCCTTCGGTGTAAACACAACCAGGACATTGAAAAATTTCTCGGTCTCCCTGGCAGTCCCTTTCTACTTTCAATTGCACGTTTATTTTATTAACAACCCCACAGGTGTCCACGTTCGAACGACGTTGCTCTTGTCCAAGTACGCCTTCGAGCACGTACGACATAGTTTGGCGAGGTAATTTATGTGCACGGATTATTTTGTTAGATTTAAAACACCCAAAGCTTTACGGAATTAAATTTTCTTTGGTAAAAATCATTTTATCCGGCGCCAAATATCCTACGGTTATGTGTTATAATTTCACGGCAGCATAGATTTTAAAAATATTAAATGTGTTCTATTTTATCATTTAAAAAAAAACCTGGCGATATTTTCGATTCATCATGTATAATAATAAATTATTATAAATTATTTACCCATCCAATATTATCGAGTTATTGTCTAAAGTTTTAAGGTAAAAAAAAGTTTTTAAAACATGCTGTGGTGACTATGATGCCTAAAAATAATATCGTATTCAAAAATAAATCCCATATTATCAATATTAAAAAAACAAGAAAAAGATTGTATTTTAATATTAATCGATACATGTCTATTTAGTGGATGTGTGAGCCCAGAAAATTTTAACGGTGATAGTTTTATCTGCTAAACACTTTATAAAAACAAGACATATTAAAAAAAATAATAAACAATATAATTCAAATTTATATGGGTAGCTAATTGAAACACTGAATAAAAGTACTTTATAGTCGTTATCAATATTTGAATGTGAATAATATACACTCAAAATTGACAAAATTACATGTAAATATTTAACCGAAAAGTTCAAGTAGTATGTAGTGGTTGTTAAAAAATGGTAGTTAAAAATGGTATTATCTTTTTCATGAGGTAAGTTCAAAATTGGAAAAAATATCGAATGAAAATGTTTGTTTAATATCGAACACACTTTATCCATAGTTTTTCTACTAGTAATTTGAATACCACTATTTTTACATTTTTACAATTTAATAAACCATAGCTTTCTAAATTATTCTATTAGGAGTAGGAGCAACAAAATAATATCATTGACAAAATCATGATATATATCTAAAACAAAGTTTTTAAATATTTATTTAAATTTTACCAACATATATTTAATCTACCAAAATGTTTTAACGATAAAATCATATAAGTTTTTGATCATTTTTAATTTATTTCGTGATTTCTGAAAATAATTATCTTAAATTCAATTTATAAGCTTTTTTTTACACAAAACTAGACGTTTCTGAGTCATTATGATTATTTATTAGTGTTATGAATTTTGTAACTTAGTAACACATGGTATTCTATAAATGAAACTTTCACTTCAAAACTTTAATATCTACGCAGTATATTCAAAATACATACTCATCTAATACTTTAGGCCTATCAAAATATTCAATTAATTATATTAATCATTCAAATTGTAGTATAACCAAATTTTAGCAATATTTGGCTTCTAATTAATAATTATTATAAAGTATAACTATAAAAACTCAATATACGGAACAAACTCATCTATAACAATATTGATAAATTGCATTTTATGAAATAAAACGTTTATAAATCGTCTTCTATTTATTGAATCATATTTGTTATTTAATCATATATTTAGTTATTCAATTTTATATAATTTAAATATTACTCAATTATGAACTTTATGGATAACTGAAAACTTTAATTTATATTCTGTAGTTTTGAATCAAAATGCTACATCATTTTTATGATTTTTAATTCTAGAAGTGAACTTGTATTTAAAAAAATAATTACGAGGCATATTAATTAACTACATAATATATGAGGATTTTTAGAACGTTAACGCAAGCATTTTTAGGAATATCATTCTTGGTTTTATTAGAGCACATTTGTTCGAATCTTAATGTTTACTTCTATTGTTGTAAATCAATGCTTAGAAACTTCTAATCACAATATTTTCTAGAAAAATATTTTTTTTTTTTAATTACTTACGGAATTAATTATGGACATTTTTGTTCTTATACTAGTCCAATACACGTTGAAAAACTAATAACATATATGATGAAGTATAGATAAATTCATATCGAATGCGCGGTATTAACCGTTTACGCGATGTCCGTAAAATACGTCATACCGCTCGAACGCACTTTACGCGATAGGGGACAGACTTCAAACTTTATCGGACTGGGTTGTTACGGGCCGGCGAATTCATATAGTACTGGGGACTCGGTATCGTAGCGAACGCTGCCACTACCGTCGCTCTCGTGGTCCAATCGTTCATACCGTGGTTACCATGGTAACGTCGTCGTCACAGCCACCGCTACCGCATTTCACAGGGTTCGCCGGTATCGTGGTATCGTGGTAGCTTTTGGTATACGCTTTATGGTTGTTAACAGTGCATTGTTATCGTCACATATAACATTATTTATTTACAACGATAAATAAATTATTTCTGAGCTCAATGGTCGTAGACTGACAATGGGTATCCGCAAAAGCGTAAAGCCGTGAATTGCGTAAGATCGCAGTGAATTTGAAAAATTATACAAAAAACAATGTCAAAACAGTAAGTACCTAAAGTCACTAATACTTTGTCAATTTGATTTCAATAATTATAATATTTATTTATAATATTGTAGAGGTTTTAGTTCTTGAATTGACAACAAATTACTACACTTTAATAATGATGGTGATGATACACAAAATAGAAAAATAAGAAACAAATATTATAATTGTATAGATATAATATATAGAAAATACAAACCGCCTCATTTCAAAATGGAATTAAAAATAAATAAATCCAAGATAATAAAATGGCAAACAATGTTTAATAAAAAACAAACATTAAAACATGCCTACAAATTATATGAAGTTAACACATTAAATATTAATACATAGTGGTAACAATAGATGGTAACAAAGTTTTATACATAAATCATTTGAGCAATTAAAAAAAGTTTTACAATTTAATCGATCAGTTAAAAAAAAAATGCATTACAAATCCGTGAATTTTAATAAATATTTAGGTTGAACGTTTCTTCTGAAAATTTGATTGTCTTTGTAGTTCAAACAACAAATCATCACCCAAACTGTCTAAAGCATCCAAATTTTCATTACCGATTTCATTTTTCAATTCAAATTTTAAATTTGCAATACCAGACTCAACATCTCTCCTTTGAATGTTGAAACTATTTAAAGCTAAAAAGATTCATGATATATTAATATACATAAAAATAATAATAATAATTACATTAAATGTAATTAAATTATTAAATTTAAATTAATTAACAATTAAATTAAATTATTAATTTTAAAAAAAATTATCTAAATACTTGATAAAAATATTATCTCAAAAACTGGAGTGTGAATATGAATGTCTTAAATATTAAATAAAACATCTTATTTACCTTCATTGAACTGATCTAACTGCTGTTGACCACCAACATTATCATCTTGAGATATATAAGATGGATACTGTGTAGTGACTTCCTGTATAAACTGATTATTTTCTTGTTGATGTATTGGCTCCAAAGGAGGCAAATATGTAGGAGGCTGTTGAGTTGAAGAAGGATACTGAGGACACCTCGGATCAGGAGAACCAGGGTAACATACCAATGTATTTTGTGAAGGACATCGTGGATCAGTAGAACCTGGATAACATAGAGGAGGAGGAATAGGTTTGGGTGAAGAATTATTGCAAACACAGACAAAAGGTGTTTGGACAGCAGGTACTTGAGGACACCGTGGATCAGTAGAACCTGGATAACAATTTGGTGGTACAGGGACAGATATAATTGGGTATGATGTTGATGGTAGTGATGGTTTTGGACACCTAGAATCAGAAGATCCGGGATAGCACACAGGTGCTGGAGTGGTTGGAGGTAAAGTTGGTTTTGGACATCTTGGATCAGTTGATCCTGAAAAACACACAGGTGGTGCTGGAGTGGATGGAATTGGGTAAACAGTTGATGGAGGCGATGGCCGTGGGCATCTTGGATCATTATATCCACCATAACACAGTGGTGCAGATTCTGTTTGTGACGGTAATGGTTTTGGACATCTTGGATCAGTAGATCCAGGATAACAAACTGGAGGTGCCGGTGTAGATATAATTGGATATGATGTTGATGGTGGTAATGGTTTTGGACACCTAGGATCCGTTGACCCTGGATAGCACACTGGTGATGATGTAGTTGGTGGTAAATACGTAGGAGGAACTGTTGGTTTTGGACAACTTGGATCGGTAGATCCTGGATAACATATTGGAGCTGAAGTTGTAGGAGGCTGTGTGGGTTTTGAACATCTAGGATCGTTTGAACCTGGATAGCACACTGGTGCAGGTACGGTAGGGGGTGGAGATGGTTTTGGACATCTTGGATCAGTAGATCCAGGATAGCACACTGGTGCTGGAGTCGTTGGTGGTAATGTAGGTCTTGGACACCTAGGATCGTTAGATCCTGGATAACATACAGGTCCTGGAATTGTTGGGGGCACCGTTGGTTTTGGACATCTGGGATCTGTGGATCCAGGATAACATACTGGTGCAGGAGTCGTTGGTGGTAAATATGTCGGAGGAACTGTTGGCTTTGGACACCTTGGGTCGTTGGAACCAGGATAGCACACTGGTGCTGGAGTCGTTGGTGGCAATGTAGGTCTTGGACACCTAGGATCATTAGATCCTGGATAGCAGACCAGTCCTGGAGTTGTAGGGGGAAGCGTTGGTTTTGGACATCTTGGATCAGTGGATCCAGGATAACATACTGGTGCTGGAGTCGTTGGTGGTAATGTAGGTCTTGGACATCTGGGATCAGTGGATCCGGGATAACATACTGGTGCTGGAGGCGTTGGTGGTAAATATGTAGGAGGAACTGTTGGCTTTGGACACCTTGGGTCGTTAGATCCAGGATAGCACACCGGTCCTGGAGTTGTAGGGGGCAGCGTTGGCTTTGGACATCTTGGATCAGTGGATCCAGGATAACATACTGGTACTGGAGTCGTTGGTGGTAATGTAGGTCTTGGACACCTAGGATCGTTAGATCCTGGATAACATACAGGTCCTGGAGTTGTTGGGGGCACCGTTGGTTTTGGACATCTAGGATCGTTGGATCCTGGATAGCAGACAGGTCCTGGAGTTGTTGGGGGTACCGTTGGTTTTGGACATCTGGGATCAGTGGATCCGGGATAGCATACTGGTGCTGGAGTCGTTGGTGGTAAATATGTAGGAGGTAGTGTTGGCTTTGGACACCTTGGGTCATTAGATCCTGGATAGCATACTGGTGCTGGGGTCGTTGGTGGTAATGTAGGTCTTGGACACCTAGGATCGTTGGATCCTGGATAGCAGACAGGTCCCGGAGTTGTAGGGGGCAGCGTTGGCTTTGGACATCTTGGATCAGTGGATCCAGGATAACATACTGATGCTGGAGTCGTTGGTGGTAATGTAGGTCTTGGACACCTAGGATCGTTAGATCCTGGATAGCAGACAGGTCCTGGAGTTGTTGGGGGTACCGTTGGTTTTGGACATCTGGGATCAGTAGATCCAGGATAGCATACTGGTGCTGGAGTCGTTGGTGGTAAATATGTAGGAGGAACTGTTGGCTTTGGACACCTAGGGTCATTAGATCCTGGATAGCATACTGGTGCTGGGGTCGTTGGTGGTAATGTAGGTCTTGGACACCTAGGATCGTTAGATCCTGGATAGCAGACAGGTCCCGGAGTTGTAGGGGGCAGCGTTGGCTTTGGACATCTTGGATCAGTGGATCCAGGATAACATACTGGTGCTGGAGTCGTTGGTGGTAATGTAGGTCTTGGACACCTAGGATCGTTAGATCCTGGATAGCAGACAGGTCCTGGAGTTGTTGGGGGTACCGTTGGTTTTGGACATCTGGGATCAGTAGATCCGGGATAGCATACTGGTGCTGGAGTCGTTGGTGGTAAATATGTAGGAGGAACAGTTGGCTTTGGACACCTAGGGTCGTTGGATCCAGGATAACATACTGGTGCTGGAGTCGTTGGTGGTAATGTAGGTCTTGGACACCTAGGATCGTTAGATCCTGGATAACAGACAGGTCTTGGAGTTGTTGAGGGCACCGTTGGTTTTGGACATCTAGGATCATTGGATCCTGGATAGCAGATAGGTCCTGGAGTTGTTGGGGGCACCGTTGGTTTTGGACATCTAGGATCGTTGGATCCGGGATAACACAATGGTGCGGGAGTTGTTGATGGTAATGTGGGTTTTGGGCACCTAGGATCGTTAGATCCTGGATAACAGACAGGTCTTGGAGTTGTTAAGGGCACCGTTGGTTTTGGACATCTTGGATCAGTGGATCCTGGATAACACACAGGTGCTGGTGTCGTTGGTGGTAATGTTGGTTTTGGACACCTTGGATCATTGGATCCCGAATAGCAGAAGGGAATAGCTGGTGTAGATTGAACTGGATAAGATGTTGGTGGTGGAGATGGTTTCGGACACCTCGGATCATTGGATCCTGAATAACATATTGGTGCTGCAGTTGTTGGTGGTATTGTTGGTTTTGGACATCTGGGATCATTGGAACCTGGATAGCACACTGGTGCTGGAGTAGATGGCACGGGGTATGATGTTGATGGTGGTGAAGGCCTTGGACATCTTGGATCGTTGGAACCTGGGTAACAGACCGGGGGTGCTGGAGTAGATGGAACGGGGTATGATGTTGATGGTGGTGAAGGCCTTGGACATCTTGGATCGTTGGAACCTGGGTAACAAACTGGTGGTGCCGGAGTAGATGGTACAGGATAAGTCGTCGACGGTGGTGAAGGTCTTGGACATCTGGGATCGTTCGAACCCGGATAACAGACTGGTGGTGCTGGAGTTGATGCTACAGGGTAAGATGTTGATGGTGGTAGAGGTCTAGGACATTTCGGATCATTGGAACCTGGATAGCACACTGGTGCTGGTGTTGTTGGGGGTAATGTTGGTTTTGGACACCTTGGATCTGTGGATCCTGGATAACAGACCGGGGGTGCTGGAGTAGATGGCACGGGGTATGATGTTGATGGTGGTGAAGGCCTTGGACATCTTGGATCGTTGGAACCCGGGTAACAAACTGGTGGTGCCTGAGTGGATGGTACCGGATAAGACGTCGGTGGGGGTGAAGGTCTTGGACATCTGGGATCGTTCAAACCCGGATAACAGATTGGTGGTGCTGGAGTTGATGGTACAGGGTAAGATGTTGATAATGGTGGAGGTCTAGGACATCTCGGATCATTGGAACCTGGATAGCACACTGGTGCTGGTGTGGTTGGGGGTAATGTTGGTTTTGGACACCTTGGATCTGTGGATCCTGAATAACAGACCGGGGGTGCTGGAGTAGATGGCACGGGGTATGGTGTTGATGGTGGTGAAGGTCTTGGACATCTGGGATCGTTCGAACCCGGATAACAGACTGGTGATGCTGGAGTTGATGGTACAGGGTATGATGTTGATGGTGGTGAAGGTCTTGGACATCTCGGATCGTTGGAACCCGGGTAACAAACTGGTGGTGCCTCAGTGGATGGTACCGGATAAGGCGTCGGTGGGGGTGAAGGTCTTGGACATCTGGGATCGTTCGAACCCGGATAACAAATTGGTGGTGCTGGAGTTGATGGTACAGGGTAAGATGTTGATGGTGGTGGAGGTCTAGGACATCTCGGATCATTGGAACCTGGATAGCACACTGGTGCTGGTGTGGTTGGTGGCAATGTTGGTTTAGGACACCTTGGGTCTGTGGATCCTAGATAACAAACTGGGGGTGCTGGAGTAGATGGCACAGGGTATGATGTTGATGGTGGTGAAGGCCTTGGACATCTCGGATCGTTGGAACCCGGGTAACAAACTGGTGGTGCCGGAGTGGATGGTACCGGATAAGGCGTCGGTGGGGGTGAAGGTCTTGGACATCTGGGATCGTTCGAACCCGGATAACAGATTGGTGGTGCTGGAGTTGATGGTACAGGGTAAGATGTTGATGGTGTTGGAGGTCTAGGACATCTCGGATCATTGGAACCTGGATAGCACACTGGTGCTGGTGTGGTTGGTGGCAATGTTGGTTTTGGACACCTTGGATCTGTGGATCCTAGATAACAGACCGGGGGTGCTGGAGTAGATGTCACTGGGTAAGATGTGGATGGCGGTGGTCTTGGGCATCTTGGATCAAAAGATCCTGGATAGCAGACTGGTTTTGGAGTAGTTTGTTGAGGGAGTGAAGTTGTGGGTGTTGTTAATAATACTCCTTGACATCTTTCTTCCGGACAGCTTCCCAAACATAACTGTAGTATTTAATAGTTAATATATTTTTATTTTATTTTTTTATTACCTAATTATAAAATGATTTATTTAAAACAGTTATTTACTTCAACATTACAAGTGAGGAACACTTGGGGCTTGTCGGGAAATTTGAATGCAGTAACATTCGCATAACCGATTGTAGTTATTCCACTTTGGTCAACAGTTTGTGTTTTCTTCCAATTTGATATTAATTTCTTTCTCCTAAAAAATTAATTTTTGTATTTATTTCAATTTACATTTATATGTAAATAATATAAATTTTATATAACTATATATAGGACTTCAATAGTATGTATAGTAATTGGAAAGTCAGTAGCCCTAATTTTTTATACAGTGCGAATATTTAACTGTATTTTTTAAATTAAATATATTACTAATAACCTCAGATTTGTATGATTTACAAAAAAAAATTATTGCTAAAATCGTCGAAAAACGTATTTGAAAAATTTGAAAAAATACATTTTAATCTATAATATTGTAAAAAAATATGTTGAATTTTGAATAAAGGAAAAATACAAAAATACAACAAAATTTTACATTTTTAATATTTGTAGATACCCTTAGCTAAAATTTTGGAATACTTTGCTGTGTTTTTTAAACCATGAATTGCTCTCATTCATTCAAAATTCAACAAATTCTTTTTCTTGATATTATTGATAAGTAACTCTATAAAATGGCTATTTAAATTTTTTTTTTGTAAATAATGCAAAAACAAAGGTGACTGTGATATATATTATTTAAAAAAATTCAATAAAATTTTTGCACTATATCAAGAAGTAGGTCTACTGATTTTCCAATTGACGTACAATTTTGTATACCTATATGTGTGTGTGTGTGTGTGTTATTATAACTGTGTGCTTACTTTGGACATCCTGAAGCGTCCGTCAATTGTATATTTGTAGTGGTGGGCGACTCATAATTATCATTGTCATATGCCCAGCACTCTCTTACTCTAACATCATATGCCTCATCAGTACTTTTGACGTACACCATTAATGATAGAGATTCGCCTATTTTTATTATTTTATCTACTGGTGATGTCTAAAACAAATATTTCATTTATTTTATATATTTCCACCAATCGCTTATCCAGCAATTACTTACATTTGGATATTGACCTCTTTGTATATCCATCCAGCATTTTAATGTTCCTTGATCTCCAGAAGGAACGGACACAACTTCTAACATGTCAACTACGATCGGCTTGAATCGTACACGCTTACCTACACCTGGTTTTGTTTCTATTGGGCATGATACTTTTCGTGCTAAATCCCATACTTCCTATAATAAAACAAAATATTTTATGTACCATCGCTGTAAAAGATTAGTTTCTTAATTACATGTGTTATTACTGGTTTTGTATTTTTCATTAATGTATTCCATTTATAAATGTGTTTAAACATGTTTTCAAAATTAAATGTTAAATTTCAATAATTAACCTGAATTGTATTATCAGTCTGGATAATTATTGTATTTTCTATGGAGCTTAAATCGCAACTGCCTCCATCATCGGTTGACGTACAACCCTCATCTGCAGGAGGGCGACAATCTTCAACTGGTATTTGGAACTGGTACAAGTTGTTTCCTGAATTGCTCTGCACATATCTATAACAAAATATTTTATATAACAATTATGGTATTATTATGATATAATGTACTCTGAACTTAATAATAGTTATATTTGCTAATAACATTGATTTATTTTCATATTTATATAAATGTAATAGTTTAAAAATGCTAATTTTTTTAATATTTCATTAAATAAGTGTAAATAATAATTCACATTTTAAATATATTAATATAAATTTAATATGATATTGTATATCTAACTAAATATTTTTATAAAATTAAATAATATTTTATCGATCATTCGCTATAATATTATAATACTCAATCAGTATAAAATGTTTGAATTAATTATATTGTTAATAATTATTAATAATAATTTGTATAGATATAATTTGATATTAGCCAAATTAAACTGCAATCATAAATTTACACCATGTTACCTATGTACTATTCATCCTAAATATTTAATAATATTTATCGATTATTATTACTAAAGATCTAAATTAAATACAAATTAAATTTCAAATCTCCTAAATCGTTGATCTCTCGTTAATATCGATTGAAGCAAAACGTACCTACTTAAAATAAAATTATGAAATAATTTGTTTTTAGTTTCAGCAAATCTATAAGTTTGTAAAAAAAAAAACAATAATGAATCTTATTCAATATTCAGGCCTATAGAATCCCGAGCATTTATCAGCATCTCCTACTAAAAATTGTTATAAAAAGCTATCTGAGTGGGTATGCGGAAAAAAATCCCCGGAAAAAAAAGACCCTGAAAAAATTTTCGGAAAAAAGAGCCCCAAAAAATGTTTACCTTATTATTAAACATTATATTTTTAATTATAGGTACCTACATATTATATTATATTTATTTATTTATATTTTTTTATTACATGTTTATGCTTTTTCATTATTATATACTATTGCATATACCATAAAGACTGTATATAGATCACTAGTTTGTAGGTACCTAATCTTGATGATTATGACTACCTAACCAGAATACTACTTTGTTTGACTACTTTTTCAAATTTATAATATAGGATTTAAGTTATAATATATATATTTTTTCATATATATATACCTACTTATAGCCAAATTCTATACGCTAAATAAATAAACATATTTTAAACACTATGTACTTCTATATGAAAAAATCCTATATTTAGATATCCATGTACGATTCCCAACTAATAAATTGTATATGTACTCATTTTTGAGTTTTTTTGATATAATTCTTGAGCCTAATATTATTGTCTTATACTTCCTTGAATTATCACTATTCTAACAGACTTTACCTATTTAATATGATATATGATTTTATTATATTATAATTCATAATATATAAATGTATAATAATATAAATTATAAAAATTTAAATTAATATATTACCTATATTCATTTAAATTTTTTCCGGGCTTTTTTTCCTACTATAGGGCTTTTTTTCTGGGGCTTTTTTTTCAAGGATTTTTTCCTGGATTCATCTGAGTGATGTCATCTAAGACACCAGCTTCTTTGTCCATTCAACTATAAATAACATAATTGTAGAAAATAAAATATCTTCAATTCCACAAGGAATGATATATGATATGAATGATATTATGTATAAATCAAATCCCAAGTTTCCCTCTAAACAATTACGAAACTAATAAAATAAAATGACATTTTGCCAATTGATTTAATTTTAAAACTTATTAAATATTTAAAAAAATAAAATAACATTTTCACTACATTACCTAGAAAAAGGACTAATAAATGCATACATATATTTTGAACAGTAATCGGACATTTAAATTTCCGCATACTAATCTTCCGCTTATTGGTTTCAAACCACAATAAGTATGATGTACTTCATCAGCCTTAAATGAAATAGGTATCTACCTAATAGTATTATAAAATATTGAAATTTAAAATAAATTTAAACGATAAACTTTGGCCAACATCAATAAATTTCAATATTAATACTCAATTATAGTAATGGTGATTTAATTATTATGAGTAGATATATTTTATGTATGAGTAAAATAAAACATACCTAATTAATTTTTAATTTCAAAGTTGAAAAGTATAACTTGAAATTATATTCTAATTCACCTGAAAGTTTTTGCGATACTCAGTGTTTCACAATCTTAAGCACAATAAAGTTATTCGTGAAAATAAATATAAAGTATAAACTTCATTTATTATTCTTTTAATATCATCCACATTTTTTTCGCATTTTATATAAATAAAATTTAATATATAGACGTTTATATTTTTCATGAAGTTTCCTATAAGGTCACATAAGTATATTTTGATATAAATGGCACATCCGTATAATTCTCTCTCAATACTCGATAAAACAATAATTTTTTATAAAAAAAATTTTGTCTCAAAATATTCAGGTATAATAAATACAGAAAAAATATCAAAAATACTTAACTACTATAACTGACATCATATTATTTACTCTGGAAAATTTAATATACAAACATAAGTCACGTTTCCCAAAATCCTTCTTGAATTTTATATTTCTTTTACTTGTACCTCTACATTTAAGTTAGGCCATTTTGAATTCACAAAAATAAACAAAATAACAAGAAAACATCTTTACTTCGATTTTCGTACTCGTATTTGATTTCATATAAAACACCCAGAGTATAATCCACTACCTTACATGGAAAAGAAATGCCTCTTATTCTAAGTTATTTAAATAGATCACTGCGAGTCATAATTGAGATCTTTTCTCACTCACGCATTTCAAAATTTCAAAATTTCAAAATTAACAAATTATTTACAATTGAATTATCCTCTCACGATATAAGTGAAGTATTTATTTTTATTATTCGGATAGTCTTTTATTTAAAATTTAACTCGGCTATGTTATTTTTCAAATATAATTATCAGTTTTCACTAAATAGTAATATCTGGAACAAACTCATGAAACCAATTATTTTATCGAATTATAAATATAAAATATAAATGTAAAGCATGTAAATTTAGTACAAGTACAAAAAAAATTATTATTCTTAAAACTTCTAAAATTAAACTATGTTCAAATAATATTTTAATGGTATTTTGGGTACGAAAAATGTTCGTAAAATATTATTTGTTCTATTTTCAAAAAATTTTTATTATCTTTTTTTTTTTTTTGTCTATAAAAGTGAAAATTTAAAATTTGAAACATCAATAAATATATCTCCTATACTAATAATGACCGCTATTTAGAGATGATTGTTTTATGGAGGTGACAGTCACTAAACGTGTATTATTTCTAGATGACCGTTTTATAGAATGTATATAAGTTTTGTAGCGTGATTTAAATTTATTCAGTCAACCTTTTGAAAGTTTAAAATTTCAAACTTTAAATTCTTTACTTAATTTTAAAGTCTTTGTTTTGATTATTGGTCCCATTGATTGCAATATTTTTAGCACGACGGGTACAAAACCATACATATACAAAATATCGTTGACATTCGCTGATTCGGTTTTAAGACGTTTAATGGTTTGTATTTCATTATTTCCATTGTATATTTCCATAATTTGTAAACTGCATTTTTATTTTTTATTAGATCAATAATTGCTCGATAGTTTTCTCAATATCAAATGTATCCACGAGGGCACATGTGCTCACATTTTCTCTCGTGATTCGTGAAATTCAGACAACTCGCGTTTTTCGCTTCAGTCAGATATTTTCATTTGGTCGCCATAGTACGTAGATGACGCGTATTTTTCACCTTATAAACGCACTTCAAAACACCTGACTAATGAAACATTCATTATAAAATACACAAACCCGTCGTGTTCGTCGCGCGTCCAAGTTCGATATAAGATAATGTCGTAAATAATTTAATATTATCTATTTTGGACACATATATTATAACCGTTATTTAGAAGGCCCGTTGTGTAGTGGTTGTAATGTATTTTAGCCACAACACTCTTGATGGGACCAAAAAAAAAAGAAAATAATTTACTTTTACTACCTTCGGAGATGACCGTCTTTCAGAGGTAAAGTTTCACTGTACTATATATAATATTATGCTTCGTAACGTTCTCATAACTTACTTTTAAATATATATATATATTTCTTTAAATTTAATTTTAAATAATATTATATATTGAATTATATTTTTAATTGAACGAGAGTATGCATACAATTTGTTTTTGTTTTTATTTTTATTTATTTTTTTTTAGAAAACTTGATTTATTCAATGTGATCAAATTCAATAATAATGAATGTGATTATTGATTTAAAAAAAAAAAATCAATTATCCGAACACCACTTCGGGATAATACCATAATGTACCCCGAGGGTTCTCGAAATTCGGAAATTTTACACCGCCTCCCCACTAAATCTTCGAGTTTCGACGGTGTCGTGCTCACCTGCATTTTGGATCGTCGTATCGGCCCTTGCTGTAGATGACGCCGTTGAACGATTCCAGAAATTCGATCTCCACGGCGATCAGGCTGTCCGTGGTCGCGGCCCCGCAATTCACGCGGATGCCTTTGAGCTGCGCCCGGTGCTCGACGCCGTTTTCCTGGCCGTAGCCACTCTGCCGCACGAACCGATTGGCAATGGCCACCGACGCGTGATTCATCATTATCACACCGGACTCATCTTGAACGGGGTCCAGGCCAGCGACTTCCTGCAGCGATCCGTCGGCCTAAATTTCAAAAAAAAAATACATTTGAAAACAAGTAGAGTAGGTACTCGGGGTTTTTTTTTTTTTTTTTTTTGGAATTTTTTTTTTTTTCATCAATTCAAAATATTTCAGCATAACCGTACAGCAGTACAGTGTAATTTTGTCGGTACACACGTACGTGTGTTATAATCTCGCACATGGTAACTTTCGGTACAAATCTATCGTTTGGTTTGAATAAAATCAACGGTTTTGGTTTAGCACGCTTTTACGGTTCTAAACACGTGTTTAGACACCTTATATCCTGGTTTTTGCCCGTCCATCTATTCGTAGCTCCACTATATAGGACAGAACACGACCGTAGATAGAACGGTTGAGCGTGGAGTCACGAATATATTGTGTCTTACGAATGTATCAAAAATCAATGCTGGGCATTGGTTAATGATTTTTAACTCGGTTAAGTTATGGGTCTTCGTCAGTAGATTTTTCAAAGCGCTAAAATGGTCTTGGCATTTTCATAAATTGGCCGTGTTAAACTTGTTTAATTTTAATTTTGAAAAAAGTTCTGAATTCGTAATTATATTTTCTATGTTTTTACCAGATGATTTTATTAGATAAATGACAAACAATTAAATAATGATTTTTTCATTAATTTGAAACCACCATAAAAATCTTTATATTGATTTAATTTTAAATCCATCTGGTAGAAACACAGTTTAACAACTCACCTTTAATTTTTTCCAGATATGTTTTTTGTCTAAACTTATCCAGAAACCAACAATTATGGAAATGCGTGAGCATGTTTATTAGAAAATACCGTGATTACATAGCAATGAAAAGTAGTATGGGTATGAGGATATTTTTAGATTAATTTTAAAATGTACTTAAATATTTTTAAATTTTTAGATTTTTATTTTTTCTAAAATTACTTAAAAATTGCCTATACTGAACTTCTTAAAAACGGCCGGTGTCGAAGCCCCTTAATGGTTTTTTTGGGATTATCAAGTAGGTATCAAATATATAAATAAATATGAAATACAATACTAGTAGGTATACTTGAGTCTTGAACTCGATTTGATTTTATTACTTTTTAAAATATCCAAAATAATATATAAAATCTTCACCATATTGTATTGTATTATTATACCTACTTAATCTTTGTCACAATAATTTTGATGGTAAAAATACTGAAAACCGCCAATACAAAAATAATGATGGAAAAATATTTCAAATTTATATAGTATAAAAATATTCTTAACTAGAATATATTATAGAACGATAAGGATATTTTTTCGAAATTAAAATGTTTTATGTATTAATTGGAAAATCTTTTAATAAATAGGTAATAATTAATATCTAATAGACACACAATGCAGTCACACCAGAAACGAAACTTATTGATTATTTGGACATATATGAAATATAAAATTGTATATGAAATATAATCTATGACAATACTCATAAGAAAGATAGAAAAAATATTTAGAGGTTTATAAAAATATGCTTAAAAATGAACAGTAAAATAATAATTTTATATAGGTGCCTTGCAAAAATAGTCGCCCGGACCTTTTTCTTTAAATCCACTAGGTATTGCAGTTTGCAGTTTATATTAAAAGACAATTTAGGATATATTTAGGAACTTAAAGGCACCAACCCTATATTGATATCGATTATAAACTATGTAATTATTATATTTCATTATTTTACATTCAAATCAAGTATAATGAATTTGTATAACATTAATATTTAATTAAAAAAAAAAAAAAACGTGTCAATAATTATTCTGAAATCGGACGAAAAAGAGACAGATTAGATTTTGAATGTAGCGAGGAATTGTTTTTTCAATTATGTGTTGTTGTTTTTTTTTTTTAAATTTGTGTGTACAGCTATGCTATTTAGGTATTTTTAAAATTATAATTCTATATTATGCGTGGCCGCGTGGGTCGGTGTTCGTCAATTGCGCCGAAAATGTTGGACTACCTGGGATGTATACATCTTTTGCGCCAGTAAAATATCAGGTATACGCAGTGGTTAAAGTGAGGGGGGACGGCGTCCCCTTTATATTTCTAAATGTTTAATTAAAAGTTGAGACTGAATTTATTCTTTTGTACATAATATTCGAAAATTAAATAAAAAAAGTTTAAAAAATGGTATTTAGTGTTATAAATTGTATGCAAG
>JAIPRL010000784.1:23957-44964 GCA_025469235.1 Pemphigus obesinymphae | reverse complement strand
CGGGGGGAGAATGTCCTATATTCGTTTTTTGTCTAAACTTATCCAGAAACCTACAATTATGGAAATGCGTGAACATGTTTATTAGAAAATACCGTGATTACATAGCAATGAAAAGTAGTATGGGTAGGGTATGAGGATATTTTTAGATTAATTTTAAAATGTACTTAAATATTTTTAAATTGTTAGATTTTTATTTTTCCTAAATTTACTTAAAAATTTCCTATACTCAACTCCTTAAAAATGGCCAGTGTCGAAGCCCTAGGAAAAATTAGTAAAAATTCAAAGTTAATAGTTATTTTTTTATGTTTAATCAATTTTTTTTCTTTTCTTTTTTTTTTTTTTTTTTTTTTTTCTATGAATCAATATAACATTTGAAATATTTTACAAATGTAAAATTAAGTATCTATTATTTTTTTTGGAAATACTGTTCATTTTTTAACAAAAAATATTTTAAATTATTTAAAAACCATTTACATAATATTATTTAAAATACTACAATGTATTTATATTAATTATTATTACAAAAATAGGTTCATAAAAATGATTAATTAGTAGGTACATACCCTTTTC
Organism: Pemphigus obesinymphae; assembly: GCA_025469235.1. NCBI lineage: Eukaryota > Metazoa > Arthropoda > Insecta > Hemiptera > Aphididae > Pemphigus > Pemphigus obesinymphae. The sequence goes on along the minus strand of JAIPRL010000784.1, from coordinate 44,394 downwards.
TTCAAAATTTTAACAAATGGAAATTACTCATTGCAAATTAGTACCTACCTAAATATTGTTTATTGATGAAAAATTGAATATAATATATAGTATAATTATAATTAGTATTATAACAAGTACTCTTGTTTTATTTGTATTTTTGGGAAATAAATAATTCTTATAATATAGTAATTTATTATCATTAAACGACAAAAACAACTTTATTGTTATTCGACCATTTTGACAATAGACATAATATGAAATCAAAATGTTTTTTACAATTAACTTAATTGATAGTTGAGTACGTATTTTAATTTTAAAAAGTAAAAATTATGGATTCAGTTTACGTCCACAATATTATTATGGTATCACAGACCCACATAGTAATCGATTGCCTATACTAAAATTACATACCGGAGAATTGTGACAGTTATATAAATATTTAAATAAAAAAATAAATAAATAAAGTAAGTAAATAAAGTAATCCAGATAACAAATATGTGAACAGATATTGGTTTAAGTAATAAAAAAATAACATATTGTTATTCCTATACGACAACAGGACGGAAATATACCAAAAATATAAGCGCAATATAATGTTCATAATACCTGTCGACAGGATGTGAAAAAATTGCAAGAAATGGTGTTAAGTATATATTTTACGTTCTATCAATCATGATTTTAAAGAAAATGTAAAATAGAATCGTATCGATTTAAACCAGCCGATTATGTAATATATTATATAAACACTTTGAATGTCAAAAAATCGATTCGAAAATAAATGAACTATTATAACAGTGGCCCCTCCCTGTACGCTCTTTGCATAATGATACGGTTATTTATTAGATGTATAGTATGTGTTTTATAAAAGGCTTAGTTAATGCTTTTATAAACTATTAAATATATTTATGTTTTCCAATTATTATTATTAAAATATATTGTTTATGCTTTTAAAGAGTTAAATCATAAATTGTCGTATTTATGATTATAAGTACGTGACATGATTTTAACTTGCTCATTTTCTATATAAATTATTTTTAAATAATTTACATAGGTAGTTCATTTTTCGGAAATTTAACAAGAATATTACTTGTCACGATTAAATACCATAATAAAAAATCGGCACATCAAAATTCGGAATTATTTAGTCTGTGCGCAATAATTAATACATAATTTATATAATACGACTATATCGAAATATATTTTTAGTACCTAGTCTACATATCTATTGTCAACTATAATAACATAATATGTAAATAAAAAACTTTATATCAAAAAATAAAAATCACATATTCATATCTAAAGTCAACAGTGTTTGGTAAATATTTATAAGGGATCGTCAAATAATATCCCAAGTATAGGTTAGGGTTCAATTTACTGACCATTCTGGTTATAATTATACTGTATGTATTAAACGACAAATAGATAGGTACGTATTATTACAACTTATATATATATATATATATATATATATATAGTATATACCTACTTGGGACTTATGTTTATTAATGAATGCCATTTACCCAAAATGACATGTTCGTTGAATAGTTAAATAAAAAAAAACTATATAGGTACACAATTCATAATACTAATCGATTGATTAACTTTAATAAAAATTATCTAAAGTAATAATAATAATTTAATCGATTGAAAATAATGAAATTATAAGTGCATGATAACTGATGACGGGCATTGAAAGATCACAAATCCTTCAATGTATGTTCAAATAAATAATATGACCAGATTACATTGACCGTATTTAACTGGCGATTCGTCAATAATTTTATATTCCTTTATGATACATTAATAAATCAAAGTTTATATTACATGTAGAATAGTTAATATACTTAAAATTACCAATAATGATTATTTATTAATAATTATTAATGATGGGTATACCACTTTACCGTAACCCTATATCATAATTATAATAATGATAAACTTCATATTAGACGGTAAGTAAAATAACAATAAAATATTGGTTCGAATAGACTTAAAATTGTGAATTGTTACGTTTTCAAAACACGTATACTTTACACAGTAGTTAATTATCTGCGCTGCACTAAATCCCATCACGTCATTCATCGAAAATGATCCGTTCGACTTAAGAATAACATAGAACCATAACTTTATTATGCATCAACCATGTTAAAAGTTGACTAATCATTTTTGCTAATCTGTTAACAGTCACGTAGGTATCAATGGAACAAACTCCGAGTGAAAGTACTATTATATGGATTAAACACATAGGGATTAATACTCTAACAACGAAAAAATCAAAGGTGACCTGTAAAATTGTTTTGATAAAAATCACGAATAAAATTATGGTATTTTTGGAAGAAGTCATCAGTGGTTTAAGATTACAGTACAATTATTTGACATAGAATAAAAAGGTTTTAAAATATTCAAAATTAGTTGTTTAATCTTTTTACGATGCTCATTTGAAACTTCGATCCAGATTTGTAAGTCTCAATAAAAAAATACAAATATTAAAAATATTAAAATTATAGAAAATTTTAACATTTTCGTAAAAAAATATTCATAATACAATGCTAATAATTCTGCTTTCTAATGAGCCAGTGACTTTCCCCGTGAAGCACTTTTTTAAGAACAACCGTTACAAAAATGTTGATATGTTACGATAGAAATCAAATTATAAAGAAAAACGTCCATAAGGTGCCGACATTCGTACAACACCACAGACCAAGTATTTTAATCTCAATGTTGTCAATGGGCTCATTTATAATAATGCCTATGTTTCATTATATGAAAAATTCTAAAATTTCCAGCAGCTATTAAAACTCTCTCTCAAAAAAAAAAACATTTATTAGTTGTTTTTTTTAACTCAAAGTATTCATTGCTTTAAATAATTATCCAAAAATAGAATTTTATACTTGTATGCAGTTTGTTCTTGGGGGGGGGGGGTCGCAAGGGGACGGAGCTCTTATACTATTTTATAATATTTTGAGAGCATCCTTACTAATTATTTTTTAAAGTTTACAAATGACATAGTTTGAAGGAACTCTCATTTCTTCAAAGCCTGAGAGCACCACTTCTTCAATGTTTCAAATTTGAGCACGGCCTGTATGTATAATAATCTATGATATTACTATCAGTTTATTGGACTGTGCGTTTAATGGTGCCGACGTATACCTAACGAATCAGAAGAGCTGTGCGTACAATAAAGCGTATAAGATGTATAAGGCCACTGATGCGTAAACGCGTGTCTGATCAAAATAGAAACGACGCGGTTGTCGACATGATAGTCAAAATCGCAAAATACATTAAAAGTGTTCAAAATATACAGTTATTTTTCTAAGTATATTAGGTATTAACATTATCAACAAACGATCATTTCATAAACATTCATAGTTTCATCCAATAACTTTAAATAAAATGTAAAAAAATTATGGAAGGTTTTATATATCTTCTGAAAGTATTTTGTGACGAAAAATTCGAAATCAACCGAAGAAATCGATAAAAATTTGTATAGACGTTTTCACTGTATACGTTTCTGAACATAATAATAATAAATCAACACTGAACGTCAGCAATCGAAAACAAATGCAAACAAATATAATTTAATATATACAATATAGCTGTCTTTTTATTCATTAAGTTGTACATCGACTTTATATAGTTAGGTGGTTTGTCGTATTTAAAAATGAAACGTCGACTAATAAATTATTAAAAATATATTAAATAAATATTTAATATAAAATATAATAAATTATGATTTATGACACGTACCTCCTGTATTATGTATTATAGAATACAATTTATACATTTTTAATATTTTGTAATATTTAAACGAATATATTAAATATGCACTGCTGTTTTGCAACAGATTCGATTAATGACCGATATTAAAATATATTGTAGTTATATAATATTAAAACAAAAAAAACGCTCAATTCAAAAGCGATGATAATTCTGTCCGCGAGGAAGGGGTCAAAAGCTCGGCTTGCGCCACCTGTCGGAAGTCGCAGCCCTCCAAACTCTCTCCTATATTATCTGCGATTGCGGAGAGAAAGCCGCCGGTACGGATCAAAGAAACACCGCGAAATCGTGGCCAGGACGAGTGCTCTGCCACCGACCGGAAAGTCGACGTGGGCGACGTAGAGAGGGAAATGTCCGTGTTTTGTCGACAGCAGCCCACTCTTCCCAATACACCTATCCATACTCCACACGGTCGGGGCAAAGGTCGTGTAAAAACCACGTGAAAGGAACACGACGTGCTTATACACCGCGTACAAACCGTTTGCCGGAAGGCGTATTACCGTTCTTTACTCAAGAAGAGTCACCGTGTCCAAACCCAGTTAACAATCGTCGTTTCAAATAACACCTACTCAACTCAACCTAAATTAATCTTATTATCACCCCCGTAGTATCATCCCGTAAAACTTTCGTTGGGTCTGTTATGGTCTTATTCAATTTTCATTGATTACTTATATTTAAGTACAAAAAAAAAAAAAAAAAAAAAAATACACATATATATACAAAGGTTATGGCAAAACATTTTCAGAATGTAGAATAATGTAACGTGTATATAATGAACAATATAACGTTTAGAGACCGTTCTAAAAAAAAAAAAAACCTTTCTTTTTTCTTCTGAAACCCATTTTTTGTCCAGAACACTTGACCTAATTTTTTTTTGGGCACCCGTAGTTTTCAAGTATCAAATTTTATCCGAACGGTACTTTGAAATACTTATTATTCGTGAGATATTCATTTTTCTAAAAATATTCTTGAAGTTTCCTATACAAATCCCTATAAAAATCAAGCGTAATATTAATTGCTTAATATTTATGTTTATTAATTGTATTGATATTACCTTATAATATATAGAATACATTGTATAATACCTTAATAATTGTGAAGTTTAAAAAATGTCTATATTAATTATCGGTATATAATATAACGAAAAAAAGTATATATGATAAAATGTTTTTATTTCCAATAATTTCGATATATTTTCGGAATTTCTATAATTTCATGAATTACAATATATATTTTTTCAATATGGGAAACGTAAATGCACGTCGGCAGATAGCTTTTAAACGATCGTCCCAAGTTCTTACTCCTTGTAATATACGGAAACCATAATTATAGTATATGGTCACCGTCACGCGGTATATAGAGAAGACAGAAGAGAGATATTACGTGTCCCCCGGGAGAAGGGAGGGAGGGAGCAAAAACGGACGGGAAGACTCGATACTTATAAACGTTACGTAAGAACAATATGATATGTGCGAGCCGAGAGTCCGTATGGTAAAAAATACGGTCGTAAATTTTGCCGTTTACGACCGACAAAATGTATGTACATATAAAAAATTATTATAAAAAAACCGGTCGTTCGAATTGATGATACTTTGACCCCGATCCGTGCGAGATATCACTTTATCCGCGGGCATTTTCTGTCCATGTCGAACGATAGCGATTTATACGATATACATATATACTATAAAATAATAATATAACCGCGGTAGCGTGTCGTACCTACTACACGGTTCGATAACGTTATCAACATATAACGTGGTACTTGGTCGGTTTTCGTACGTAACACGGTTAACCGATGATACAGACGCGCAGTCAAATCGACGACGCTGTATAATAATACGCGTATATGCAACTCTATGCACACATATTTTATTTGCAGCCGGTGTAATATATATATATTTATATTATATTGCGCAAAACCCACGATATTGTCAAGTGGGGGTTTTTTAATTTTTAATTTTTTAATTAAACGATTTCGAAACGCCACTGAATCGGAAAACGGTTTGCAAATATTATATGATATCGTATGATGTGTACTGCCTCGTCCGTCTTGTCTGCGAATGAACAACGCGTATAATTCCCGACGGTTCTTATATATGATATCTTTATTAAGAATCCCGAGATCCTCGTTTTGATCACAATAAAACGAACTCAACAAATTAAGTCGTTTCTGAGAGATCATTTCGGCCGATACCGTCGTGGGACAATGAAGTTTTCTCTATATAATATGTATAATGTCTATATTCACATGTTTTATATAAAACGGCCTCGAGCACTGACGTTTATATATTTTCATATCAACATCGCTATATTGTTATTATAGTGAGTGAAAAACGAAAGAGATGAAAAAAAAATAAATAATTTTCCCATTCCAGACGACTATACAACAGCAGTGTTTGCTACACGATCAGGAATATTCGAAATTTTACGGTATTTTGATGAAAAAAAAAAATTCAGATAGGCACAACTTTCAATCCTAATCCAACTATTTTTTTTTTTTTTTATAATATTATACGCAAATATTTCGTACTTTATTGACACGTAGTATATGCACTTTATATACTCGTGTTACGATAGCGTTTTTGTAGTCGTGTTTGTGTATAGTAAAAAATCGTCACAATAACTTTTGACATTCGCCAGACAATAACAAAAATTACTTCAATGACTCAATGATTATACTCCACGATTCAACGTCAATGGAAAATAAAAAACATACAATACCAATATATTATTACATTACAGCTATTTTAAACTAAAACTAACAAAAGTGTTGAAGAAAACTTAGATATTATATTATCTGGAAAAAAATAGTCATTCATTTTACTGTAATTTGTGTACAAAATAGAACGTATGTGTTTAAACATTGACTTGTAATTTGTTATCACTAAATTACTTAAGTTACTTGAAATGCCTGTTATATTTTAGTAAGTAGGTATACACAATTGTTTGGGTCATTGTTTTATTTTGGCCATTTTGTTCTGAATATATTTATATTTCGTTGCCATTTTCCATATAGATTCCAAAAGAATACATCGTCACCGGCATCGCTGCCTCAGAAGACTGCTTACTGAAACGATTGTTGCGCAACATTTGAAAATGCGACAATAATATTTAACAGCGGGTCGTCGACCTATTCTAGAAGATCATCCACAGACCGCTCGACGATGTGATTTTTTTTAACTATAAACATTGAATTTTAGTCGTCGTATATCGAAAGTGAAACGTTCGTCGGTATTCGACCACTTTCCCACTAAAGAATATCGACGTAAATCACGAGTTGAACGATAGACGCGATGAACATTTGTAAAACTCTGGTTACGATTTACGATGTTCGTAGAGCCGAACCGAGGTCGGAATAATCGATTTTCGGAATAGTCGTTATATGATAATAACTTTGTTTTTTCAGTCTTTTTTGATATTGTGACACCGCCGAATAACTATCAGTGTTGACTTGATATTTAAAATACCCAAACGGTATTTTTCGTTTAGATTCCCCTACATTAAAACTTTTTGATAAAGACGTCTCAAAAGAAATAACAACAATATTTTTATCGAAATCGGGGTTATAAATAATGAAATATGTTTAATTTAATATAAAATAATTATTATCGTATCATATCATACGAATCTGTGTAATGGCCAAAGACAATTCTAAAATAAAAATGAAGACTATTGAGAATTTTCTACAATTTAAAATAGTACCCAGTGAATAGTGATTGACAGTTTTAGGGTACATACGTTGTACTTGAAATATGAACTTGACCCTTTTTTTATTTACTTTTACTAAATATTGTAGCTAAATTATAAACTTAAGCATATTTTATCGTTTTCATATTGATTTATGATATAAATATTAAATCTTATGGGCATTTGATTAATTCTACTTCATTATAATTATATCTAAACTCCATTCTTTTTTTGTATTGCAGCCTTACAATGATGTATACGATATTAAAACTACACAAAGTAATAAATAGATAATACTAAATTTCACGTTTTATTTAAAATATAGAAACTATATTAAATACAGAATTGTAGTTCTATGAAAAAATAAATGGCTAAAAAAAAGTAATTGTAATTGTATATTATTTATAAATAATTAGATAATTTTATAAAATAAATTGCTCGGTAGCCAATTCAAAGTTATTATTATTTTTCACATATTTAATCACAGATATCTACCTATATTGCATTAGCCTGCACTGTTTTTTTATTGCCATAGTGGCGGAGTGCATACAAGAACAAAAATTGTAACACCAAACAATAAAAATACAGTACTTAAATACGTACCTGTATATGCTTTTTATGTAAAATCCTTGGTTCTGGTGTAAATAATTATGATATTATTTTTGAAGTACAATTTTCTCATTTTTTCAGCTTTTTCAGATTTTGAACCATTTTTAAACGTTGAAATGTGAATGCAAACAAAAATTTAACGGATAAATTTGTCATTCTAAATTTTAGCACTACATTTTGTTTTTTTTTTGTTTCTATATCTCTCGGTATTATCTAACAAGTCTAACAATTTCCCAGCAATGTTGTATAAATATTGTCGTGTGAGTTTTACTTTCAGTTGTATAATGTTCGTCGTGCTCCTGATGCAAACATTAAAGCCAATTAGCTCTTATTATACTTTTGTATATTCCCTTACAAAAGTACAAATTCTACAAAAAAACTTCTCAAACAAATCCTAGTAGAAATTGAATGACCTGATATTATTTTGCGAAATCGTACCCAACAAAAATGTCAACAACATAGTGAGTATCTCGATATAATTACGATATGTATCACAATATACGTTTTGTACATTTTTTTTACACTAAAAATTGTAGAAGCTTGTAAATTGTCGATGATATAATGATACTTCTTTCACATTTGTTTTTTTTTTTTTTTTGAAACAGTATATGTATTTATAATCTGATCGGATATTTATAAAAAAAAAAAAAAAAGGACAAAAAGACATACTTATGAGTGTATATTTACTAGTTATTTGATTTATCTACAGTACAAATCATCAATCGTTAAAACTACAATTTCCGGTAACTAATGTACATTTTTTTATTTACCGATTTTATTTTAGTTCCGTTTGATCCTATGTAGTATTTTGTTAGCTAAATCCTCATTCATGCGGCTTTGTGAGTTTTTTTATTAATTATTTTGGTAATTTTATACTCTAAACTGGTTATCCCGATACCAAAAATTATACTCACATATATATAATACCTATACGAAAAAACTAATTTGAATTTATTTTGATAAATCTTTACAAAAACCACACAATAATATGATGTAATCCAAACGAGTATTGTAATGTTTGAATATGCGTTGTTTTTTAGTGGAATTTTACGGATTTTCAATTTCAGAACCAGACCGCGGTATAAGTTGACAGCCTATTTGAATATTCGAATAAATCAACGATATGCATAACTTTATAATTCTACGTACGATAATACTATAGTCATAGGACAATATTATCGTCTAGTCGATAAATTCTAAAGGATTTGTGAAAAATCCTAGTAAGAGTAATTCGGTTTGAATAGTGTCCAAATGTCGACATGAATAACCAGTTGTATTGTTGTGTAATATTTCGCGAATATTGGTACCGGCACGAGTGAACTTTATCGTATATGAAATTGCATATTGCATAATTGTATAATGCAGTTATTAGTACCTATATTATATGAAAATACGATTTCATTCATGATGAGTTTACAAGTAAAGGCATAAAGTGATGTTAATGTCATGAAAAAAAAAATCTATATTAGATTCCGATCGTAACGATGAATATATATTGATTTTACAGTGATGTATGTTATTTTTATTTTTTATTTTTGTTATGTATGTATACACTTTATTAGACAGAGAGAGTAAAGTAAAAGTGTTCTGGTATAAAGATTTTTGATAAGAAATTAATTATAGTTGGTACTTTATAGAGGTAATTTTTTGCTTTTACATAGTAATTCTCAAAAGTGTATCGAAAAACAACATTTTATAAAGAAAATATCACGAAAAGTTGTTAGAAATTAGAAATTAACAAATAAACTACTTCTGGTAACCAATATAAATGAACATATATAAATAAAATATAGGTGATATAATTACCAAAAATGCAAAAAATTATAAATTGGAAAACTCAAAATGCCAGAAACTTGAAATGTACCCAAAATATTTATTAAAGCACAATATACGTATATATTTTTTATTAGTCATATAAATACTTATAGTATATAATATATAGTAATACTCATGTTTTATACACCAAAGCTGCGATCAGAATCTTTATATCGAAAGAAACGATTTATCGTTGATTTAAAATTCAAACCACCAATATCCTACCCAATGAGCAAAGTTCTTCAACCCTCTATAATTACCGGTATTTTTTAGATTACTTTAGTGCTTAAACCTTCGATTACCTGACATTTACATTTAAAAAAAACGTGTATTTTTACGACGGGATCAATTTCAATATGAATATTAGAATTTTTTTTTTAATGACAATGGAACATACGGTGGAACACGAGATTAAATTTTATATTTACGAGTAGGTATACAAGAAACAGATTTTTTTTTTATTCTCAGAAGAAGTAACGCATTAAAACGGTAAGGTCAAAATTCGATTTATATTCTCTGGCGATGAGATTTTCAATAGTAACTGCAAATTTCAATATTTTTTTCATCAAAAGAAAAAATAAATTTAATGGACAAAAAAAAAAAAGAAAGAACTAAACGTTGCCAAATATTTCAATAATACCACGTGTGCCATTTATGAATAAAATGGAATACATTATTGCCCAAGGAAATCTTTATATTTTGTCATACCCGGCTTTCATACTATCAGTGACACATGCAGTCTGCGTCATTTACATTTATATTTTCTCGAGACACTTTTAATATGACGTGTTTAAAATACACACAGGTGATGTGAAAAATAACAGTGAATGAATTATATTATTATACTACGAGTATATCGTACAATTGAGTGGTGTACATAAATCGAACAAAATTTCATTCGATCCTTTGCTCGAATAGTCTATTTTATAGCAATTATTATTTTATAGATCGATATGAAACGATATTCCTGTAAGTCACAGTCGTTGTTTTTGCGGGAAATCGAATCATTTTGCATACGTCATATTAAGGCGGACATGTCGGAATTAAATAAATCAACACGAGACACGTTCAAAAACAACAACAGAAAAAAAAAAAAAAAACGTCTTTATCCAGCCGGAGTCAGTGGTATCGGGGAATCGGATATCCGACGACAAGACGAATATATAAATAAACCTGCGGGAAACGTGATGTAATTTTAAATCAACACAATATAATGTATTGCATAGTGCAATATGCATAGTAAACATTCGTATACTTTTGATGGATTTGTGTGATAAGACAAATTTTGAACAAACATATATAGATAAATTGCATTTTTACAGCATAATAAAATCCATGTAATTTTTTCCCAGTACCGATGTGTATTTTCTAACGGACGATAAAACTGCAGTAGGTATATTATAATATAATAATAACACTGTGACACAAAGACCATATTATTCGTTAGTATATTATGACACTGCAGAGCTCGTCAGTGCGATAATCTCTAATCACAGACGGTGAATGAAAACAAAATGGTTTTATACCGACTTGTCGATTTTAATCCTTAAATATTTCTCAATTTTAATGGGGGTTTTTTTTTTTGTCGTAACGCCCATCCGAAAGAGATCGCAAAAAAATACATTAATATTATCATAGAAATCGGTAATCTAACGTATTCGTTAATGAACATTGAATATAATATTATTTGTTGAAACGAATGAGTTACGATTTTTCGAGTTCGTACAATGTACACAATGTATAACATTATAATGATGACCGATCAAAAATATGTAGCGAAAAACACTGCGCTGTACAATGCGATCGGGGAGTATAGAATTATCTCGTTTTCTCCTCTGTTCGTCTCTGCGTGTACCGAAAACGATACTATATACACTGTATAATATAACTAGCTGCGTTAGCTGTTCTACAATTTGAATAAAACTTAAATTTTCGATATGATCGAAAAAACTACTAGTGCACTCGAAATAATGATGAAAAATGACTTTCTAGACAGCTGGGACAATACTGTACTTTAAGTCCGGGAATTGCGTTGCCTTTTCAACGATCAACAGTGTTTTTTTTTTTTTTATTCACAATCGATATTCAATAACTTTCTATTATAAGAACGTCTAGAAATTCCGTGCTTTTTTCCAAACAATAATCGTCGATATAACGTTCAGTTGTCCATTAAGGTCAATATACGACGTTAATAAAATAAAATAAAAACGAAAATTATGTTGTATTCAAATGGATTTTATAATTTTCTTAAACAATCGATGTAGTCCGGCTGCAGGTCCAACTGAACTGGAAATATTTCGGGATGACTGTACGCAGAGTACATTATAACTTTGAAAGCATTTTTCGAGTATCGTAGAATAAAATATACGTCTTGTAATGGTACCTACCTAATAATAAACTACAATCACGAAATGTTCAATTACGAGTAGAAATATGGAGATTATGATGACTTATGTTGGATTCATTGAGTTTCAAGCATTTTGTTCACTATTTATCATATAATATGATCATGTTTAATTTGCCAATTTTTAATACAATATATGACTAATTATTAGTAATTGCGTTTTAGTTAACAAATTGGGAGGCCATAACTGATGAAATATAGGTATGTTTCATCAGCATATTGAACGATCGGAATGGTAGTCATGTATACACAGGGCCATCCCGAGGGGAGTGGCATGAGGGGTATCTCACCCCCCCCCATCTCGGAAAGCAGTCGGCAAAGTTCAGTTGACAAATTTAAGTTCAGTTGGCAAATACTAGAAAAAGTCGATGTCTTTTTTTGCTTATTTTTTTTTACATTTTCACCTCCTCCCAAACCAAAAAAATTATTTTTTTTAAAGTTTTTCACACTCGAACCTCATGTACAATGCCATTATTAAAAATAATTTTAGTATACAACATATTCGTACAGATATTTTATCGTAATGATTTCTAAGCGATTTTTACTCGTGTCACGAACGTACCTGGTAATAAAATACTATAATGTCCGTGATTCTCGATACGTGTACAAACACCCTTAAGACTGTACGAATGTATAACTACTAGTTTTCCGATCCCGGTTATTATTTCGTTTGTATAATGTTAATACAAACAACTCGGGTGTATTTTTGGTGGCGGAAACTTGGAAACTTTAGGGAACGAAAGACGTGCTCGGCGAAATCGATAAACCACCGCCGACCGTTAATCAAGGTGGCCAGGTGTATTGTTTGACTCGTAGTCGTATATATTATGTAATATGCACACACGCAAACATATATCACGTTATTATTACATTAGATCAAACTGGCAGGTCTGAACTTTGAAATTTTGGCAGCGTGCTCTCGAAATATCCGGACTATATGGGCAGTATAATATATTGTTATCAGAAGCTCCTACAAATAAGCCACGACGAGTTTTCTGTTTTTGGATGTCTCAAAAACCGAAGATTTTGACATTTCATTTTGAAAAATATGACTTATATAGGTATATATATATATATATATATAGACGTATACATATGGGTACCTTGCCATTCAGTATAAAATTCTTACTATAAAAAATCGCATAATTTCAGCTCGTTTTAGAACTGTAGTCTCCTTTTCTGATTTTTTGCCACTCAAAACTCGAAAAATAACTGTATCCTTTTAATTTATATAAGATTAAAAAACACATTGTACCGTGTAGAACGGTTTATTTTTAGTTTTTAGACTATTTAAGAATATAATATGTAAGAATTTAGAATATATATATATATATTTTTTTTTAACAAAATGTGTTCATTATAGTTTGTTATTGAATTTAAAATAACCATAATATATAACCCCTCTTTTAAGGTGATAATTTTACAGTGGATAACGTGATCAGTGAGTATATTATATTTTTGGAAATTATTATAAAAGTGTACAGAGTTAAAGGTTAAAATTTTCATTTATTATAAGATATCGAACAACGGATACGAGACTCTTACTATAGCATGAAAGCTTACCTACCATTTCGCGTAATGCATCACGATTTCGAACGTTTTATCATTTTTAAAAAATGACTGCCGACGTTTAATTCGATATATTAATGAAAATATATATTATTTTTAAAACGGTCAATGATACGAACAAATAAATATTAAAAGCAAACATGCAAAATAATATGTAGTTAACTCTTAAGAAAAACAATAAAACAAAAATGTAGCAAAACGTTCGTAATAAATTAATAATTGATCACTTTAAAAGCTATTGGAACTTGCAAGAGTTTAATCCTTCAATATTTTAAACGTTTACATAGATACGCTCATTTATTTATGTATTATTTATTTATTGTTTTTATTTATGTAGATTACTACCATACGTTGAAATATGGCCGACTGATCATTAATTACGTTTAAGCTTAAATATAATTTAATACAAAGTGGCATCTATAATATAATGTTTGATAATCTGAAAGACTGTAAAATCAGAAAAAATGTTACCGATTAACAATTTATTTAAATAACTGTAAAAATTAACTCCACGAAATAAATTCAATGTTTTATATTTTATTTATTTATTTATTTTTTTTTTTTTTGGACGATATTAATAGTTCTGTAATAAAGCTCTTATATATTTTTACGATAAGTGCCAAAGTTGTAGAATTAAATTTAAAAAACTGAAAACCTACCCTCTTTGAACATTTTTCAATCATTTTGGGACACATGATTGGGGGGGGGGGAAGTTATCATTATCAAATTTTCCCAAAATTATTTTATTATTGTACCGAATAAAATGGCGACGGCGTCACGTATCATTAATGTTTTTTTTTTCTTTCCCTGCGACTATAAGGACCACTGTAATAAATATTATAGATAAAAGTTCCAAACGTGTGATCAGACCTAAAATATATTCCAATGTTTATCATTATAATAATACTTCAATGACTAGTTTTAATGATGAATTTTCTAAAATCATAATTTCGCTTGGAAAAATGCCACGAAAAAAACGTTCGCAGTCATGTAATATACGACTGCGTATATATAATTAAATATACATATATTACCTATATAATTTTATGTAAATATATTTTACCGGATTTCATTCCCTTCGAAAATCGTTTCTGAGTCATTGTCACCTTAACGGGCCGAAGTTTTTTGACGATAATTAATAAACCATTCGTATATCGTAGTACTTGACATTAAATCAAACGTATTTAAAATATTCTTAATTAAATCGATATACGACTATAATATAACCTTAATATTATATTTTAATAATTCATTATAATAGTGACGTATCATCCATCTTCCTATAGGCCTTCTTTAATTCCGCTGAATAATCTGTTTAGTTTTTCTTCTTCGACGACTATATTATTAAATATAATATAAATACAAATTTTGTCATACATCGTTACCTATTCCGCGAAAATAAAAAATGTCCTTTCCGTCAGATCATTATTTATTTTTACGTGACATTATTTAATATTGTATTGTTTTTAACGTAGGCATATTTAAAAATTATAATATATACTATAGTCATTACTACTCGTATAAACCCAGTGAGGTTTTTTTAATTAACTTTTTTCAACGTCGTATTAGCATTAAATGTTAAATATGGTTCTCAAACAATAATAGTCAGGTGGAAATATAATTTCGATAGAAAATCAAACCTATATTATCGTTTTTTTGGAAAATAATTCTTGTTCCTGTAAAATATGGAATCTGCAGTATATATAGAACACCAAATTTTAGAAATAATAACTTACCATGAAAAAATAATAACGGTTATTACTAACAGTTTGTTATTATTTTTGATTTTAATTACTATGTTATCCATTCAAACTTAATATTATTATTATTTATGAATTTGAAAGAACAAACGGTCAGTAGGAATTAGAAACACTTAGCTCGTCGGTTACGATACTGATGTTAGATGTATTGAATTTTAAAGTAATGTTAAATCGTTATTTTTTCGATAAAACTATTCTAAGAAAATTTTCTTCTTAATTACGTTCTTTTTTGTGGTTTTCCATTACGTTTAAAAAACTACTGAGAAAATTGAAAATTAACCTGTTTAAAATTTCAACTGCAGTAAACTAATTCCTATAAAAACGATTTTCACCGTAAGATTTTGCTCGGTTCCTTCCATCCAAAAATATGTACTTAGCGGACAACAATACAAATAAAATAAATCAAACTTTCAAACTTTATAAAGATTACTAAAAAAATGGTCAAAAAGCCTTTAGATTTTTAAGACGTCCATATTTGTACGTAAACAGATAAATTATACGTAAACATTTGGTGTAAATTTCAAGTTTTTGGCATTCTAAGTTTCCGATTTATAATAATGTTCGGTTATTCTTGACAGTAATCCTGTATACGCTAAAGGAAACCACTGAATAGGTACATTGAAAAATAATCTCTTTGAAATTCCAACTAGAACGAATTTCCTATCGGAAACACGTACCTGCATACTCGAAGACTCTATTACTTCACTACTCCTTCTACTACCCGAAAAAATGTATATGCATACATGAAATAAGACTCATCATCTCTACCCGTACGTTCAAAATCCAAATTTAATGATGTTTCCAAAATCTGATGTGGTACCTACCCGTTTACGATTTTTTTCTTTCGAATTTTACCGCGAATGGAGTCCTTATAGGGCCCTTGACATTAAATCAAACGCATTTAAATTATTATTCGTACCTAATCAATAATACGACGACGATAATAATATATGCTTATTATAATATTGTGTATACGTATGATTGTTTGCGCCTTGGTTATCACACGAAAAATAGCGAATTTCACGATACGGCGGGTCGCGGGGTTGCTACATAATCGATTTATTTATTGTATCCTTCGGCGAGTGGAAACGTGTCATTGCTCGGTGTAGATGGATGTCCTTGTTACGACGTCCGATAATCGAGCGTGTACACGCGTGGAGTAGCCCGTCTTCACAATCATTTTAAACGATCATGCGTATATCATTATATTTCTCTCGCAATTGTCGATAATAATAAATTTGTGATTGTTATTATCGTGATATCGGGAAATAGGTGGGTCGGCGTGGAATAGGCAGTCCAATGATTAATGAGCCGTGGGGTACCGCGCAGCCAAATTCAGAACTTTTGCGGACATTTTGTCAGCCGAAAACCACCCCAATATGACCCCGAAATCCGATTAATTATTATTATTATTATACAGTCAATATCGGTATTATCGGGGTTCGTGAATTCGTCCACTAAACGAAAAAAAAGCCATCGGATATGCAAAACTCTTTTTCGTACGATTGAGTTTTTTATTTTTTTTTTTTTTTTTTTTTTGCAATAAAGTTAAACTATAATAATATATTAATGTTCGCTAATAATAGCTATAACTTGTATTACTATCATACGAGTATAAATATATATATATATATGCACAAATGGAAGGAATGAAATTTTCGTTAAAATGTGTATTTATACGTAACAAAACATTGTTTCTGCTAAATGTCAGGGTTATCCCGAAGAAGTTATTTACCGGAAATAAGGGTGTTCATTCAAAAAAAAAAAAAAAAAAATACAAAATAGTCATCAACTTTTTCTGTAATTTTCCGACAAACTTAAATTTTACCCACGATTTACTTCCCTGAAAATATAATTAAAGAAAAAAAGAGGTCATCAACTGTCTCTGTAATTTGCCGATAAACCTAATAATTACCTACTAAATTCCAAATAACCTTTATATGAGGTAATATACACGTCTTCACTGGTTTGCCGATTGAACAATGCACAAACCTTAAATTTACCAACTAATTACCGACTGGACTTAATTTTATCGACTTATTCACCTATATAGGTACTTAATCTTGTCTTGAAAAAAAATCTATATAACCAAGATATATGTTATAGAGTACCTATTCAGTAGAATTTATATTTAAATGCATTCATACCAGTTCTGATTATCGTCAAAATATCAGACATTATTTTACATTTATTCGTTATATTTTGTTATCAATTTGCTAGCATACTGTTGTGTTTGTGATTTTTTTTTTTTTTATTCCATTTAGTATTTACCAATATCCAATACTAATAATGTTTGTTTGAGGAGTGTTGGTCAAATGAACATAAAAATGTAATTATTTTTTTCACTGGCCAAACGCGACCTAAAGTATTAAATGTTTACGAACATCTCTTATCTTTTAATTACAATAATATTATAATATACATACAAATAGGTACGTATTTTACCATGAGAAAAGTTAACATTTAACTTTTAAAGCTCTAACCATAATAGCTTATACTATCAACTGACCAAACAACGAAGAATTTAATAATAATAATAATAATAATGTTTTCCGTAAAAGATAAACACACATAAAAAGATTACCGGATGATTATTTTGAAATTATTTTATTTATGACTATATCGATTTTTGTTTAAAATATATAATATCTTACGATGAAAATATCATTGTATATATTAAATGATCGTTAATTATTTTAATTTTCGGTTATTATTCATAGTTTTGGAATTTCTAATCGAGAGGTTGGTTTGCATAAAATGCATTGTTAAAGTGCCCCCTCCTCTCCAGCTGATTAGTTTGGTGCTAAAAGACAAGTCGGAATAACATTTCCGAACTCCTAAGACAAATGTATTAATGTTTTTGTTTTTATATATATATATATATATATATTTATGTTAGAAATTAAATTATTATGTTCCTTCCAATCAGATACAATCATACATCTTCAAAAGTAGTTATATATTCTGACAAAGTTGAATAGCTCTGTAGTGTAATACAACCCCTTATAAATTAGGATATATGTATATTACCTACAATAATACATAATACATACTCTGTATGAAATATGTAATATAATTCTAAATTTCAGCATACTGTTTATGTTATGCATATTGCCTCTACCCGGACAAAATGTAAATGAAATCGGATTTTCGATATTCACAAAATTCTCATTAACGAAATGGATATACCACAATGAAAGGGTTGCTCAGTAGACCACATAAATTTGTGTTCCAGCCCGCTGGGACAGAACAGTCCTTTATTATCGTAAATTTACCTGACCACGACCATGTATTAGGTAGTCAATTTCGAAACTATAGTAAAAGTGACAAACTTAAACGCCTCTTGCAAAATAACTGGCTTAATTTCACCAACAACCCCCAAAATTTCAATAATTTATGAGATATATATATATAATATGTCTAAAAGATCTGTCTCACGTGATCGTATATTTGAATTAAAATTTTTATCGTTGCAGTTTTGAGAATTCAATACAAAAAATATAAAACATTTGGTTTATGCAATATAATATTAGTGAAGTTGTATACATTTTACTACGTATACCATTTTATAGTAAAATGTTTGTTTTTATACTGAGTTTTACTTTATAATAGCATTTTGTTTATAATTTGTACATATTTTGTTATACAAAGTTTTTAATAATTATAATTTATATCATTGTTTTGATTTAAGTTTTGATCAAAATTTAAAATTTTAAAGTTGGTACTTACTAAATTTTTAAAACATATTCCAAAATATTTTAATTTAATTAAATAAACATCTCATAGTACCTAATTTTAGATATATATTTGTAGATGCATGTTATTGTGTACTTTTAACAATTTAACTATATGACACATGAATATCCCTATACCTGGCCATTGAATTAGTCAAAATCAATATAATAATATAATTAGTGAGGTCAATACTATATTTCAGCAATTTTCGAATATAAACATTCAAAACAAGCAAATATATAGTATGGAAATGTAATATATATATAGAATGAATTTTAATCATTTAAATTCTGATCGAAACGTAAAATGCATTGGTTTTAGAATTATTTACTTGTTTTTTTTTTTGCCTGTATACAAATTTTTAGGTAGAAAAATTCGAATAGGAGTTTTGAATTAAAGAGATTTTTTAGTATAGAGCAAATTAGTTTTAGTTTAACTTTAAAGAGATAATTTGTTAATTATTTTTTGTAGTAGTTTCCTAAAACATAAAGGAAAACTAACTTTTATAACAGAAATATTTCATAAATGTAGGTAGAATAACAAAATAACAAATAAAGTAGTCATGATTATATATTTTTCATTTTTTTTTTAATAATAGTATACTTAACTTTACTCAAAATCATTTATTGAATGCAATAAATTATCATTGCTTTTAAATTGAAAATATTAATAATACACCAACTTATCAGACGATCAAAAATACGATGAACTAAATTCAACCAATATGTATCTGGATGACATTTTATATTTTAAAATGATTTATAGGAGTTTTGGAGGTAATTATTTAAAAATGAAATGAGTGTCCGTTATTTTTTGAAAACACCGAGAATATATATTATTTTATGTTAATTATACTGATCGAAAATACTTAGCTTTAGATCGATTTAAAAGTATTTAAAAATTGTATGACATAGATTATATGAATTTATTGTAAGATGAGTGCCAGGCTGATTTTAAAAACTTCACTTAATATTTACACTGACAAATACTTTCCAATCATTAAAATGCATGAAAAAATGAAGGGTTCTCGTTTGATTTTCAAAAGTGGGGGGGGGGGGGGGGGGGGGGGGGGGGGGGGGGGGGGGGGGGGGGGGGGGGG
>JAIPRL010000784.1:0-23947 GCA_025469235.1 Pemphigus obesinymphae | reverse complement strand
GGTTTTGGTTTGATTTTCAAAAGTCGACCCCCCCCCCCAAAAAAAAAAAAAACATGGATAAAAATAGGGCATTTAAAAATACCAATCTTTCATAGCATTCTGCATATAAGTAGGAGAGTAAATATGTTCAGATTTCTGTAATATGAAACACTGAACGAAATATCATTGATGGAATTGACAATATGCAATAATTAAATTTTAACAAACGTATATTTGTTGAAATAATACAATTTTTATTATTTTAATGTATATATTGTTAAATTAATAATAAAAATGTGTTCGCGATTACAAATTTAATAAACAAATTTTACAAAACATATAAGTTAATAATAATTTAATAAAAATAATTTGTAATATTAATACAGATTTTATTATTATAATAAAATATATGTTATTAAATTGAAAAAATATTCTGTTAGAATTGACTATTTTTATTAACAAACGGGCGTTTGTTCTACGAAGAAAAATGAAAGAAATGAACACAAAATATTTGTTAATTCAAATAAATTTATATTCAATTGGACAATTTCACCAAAGACGTCGATAAAAGATATTATTGTAAAAATCAATAATACGTTTGGTTATTTCACTGTCAAATTAACAAATATTCAATTTCTAAAACGCAATCAACAAACATTTTATTGGACGTACGTTGACAACCGTGTTATTAAATGAATCTGTATTTTTTTATTGAAATCGCAGATATATTTGGTTCGGTGAATTGAAGTCTGCGCGCTTAATTGCGAATTATTATGGTTTCGACGAATATATGACATCCACTATTGTGACACTGTCAGAAAAGTGCCGTCCGATACGAAAACTGCATAATAATATTATTATAGTATCGCTACTGTACTATACTATAGTATATTATTGTTATGGAGTAATGGTCCGAATTGTGAACTATCGTCTGAGGCGCGTGCCTGCAACGGCGAAAGGGTTGTAATATGCATATTGCACGGCCATCGGAGATGTCCCGAACGACATTTAAATAATTATATTAACATAATCTCGTCCTCCTGGTTATTGTCTCGGCACGTTCATCTTATCGGCTGTCTTGTCTCCGGCGGTATTTCGATAACACGTTTTAATATTTTACGTTTCGTAATCGTCTTAACAGTAATTATTATAACATAACATAATACATTCCTAAACGGCCAGAATGGATGTGTGAGTGCACCGTAATGATGCATTATTTTAAGTGAGAATACTGCGCTAAGTAGGTGCACCATTACGACGGATAATCGTACGTATTGTGTATACGATTATATTATCAATCACAATAATGGAAAACCGCATAAAAATCATCCGTAAGATGCGAATATATAAACGATGTCGTAAGATGACTTTTAAAATGCGAGAAACCGTGTGCGTCGGCGGACATAATATACGTGCGTACATATACGAGTAATACGAATATCGTCCGAATTCGATCGAGTTTAACTATTGTTGTCGATACTCTATCAGACGTTATGTGAAAATATTGACTAGCTTGTCGAAATCACATTCCGATATGGCGAACCGACTTTAATACGCCGAGTTATATTGAAGTTGCGCCTTTTCAAATGTCAAAATCGAACGTATAAAAGGACGGACGATTCGAATAAAATCGTGATGAAAAAAAACGCTATTTGATTGGCTGACTTTGAGCCTAAAATCATCAAATGGAGACATAAAATATAATTAATATAACCCTGTGTAATTGTGTAT
This sequence comes from Pemphigus obesinymphae, assembly GCA_025469235.1. Lineage (NCBI taxonomy): Eukaryota > Metazoa > Arthropoda > Insecta > Hemiptera > Aphididae > Pemphigus > Pemphigus obesinymphae. Next base: position 22,237 of record JAIPRL010000784.1, on the reverse strand, counting down.
CATTGCGTGTATATACACACAGTGTTGGGATTAGACAACTAAAAAATATCTAGATAAAAATAAAAGATAAACTCATTTTTATCTAGATAAAAAAAAAGATAATTTTTAAATTTCAAAACATTTTTTTCCATTATTTTCAAAATGTTTTATCAAAACCTATAACTCAATAAGTGCATAATATATTATGAAATAATAACAATTTATTTATAATAAAAGTAAAAATAATACAAAATCAAAAATGAAATACTACTTTATATACTTATAGAAAAATATTTGTCATTTTTAAGTATTTTAATTAAACAATTATTTAAATATACCTATAAAATTAAAAGCCTAAAACTTATTTCATATAATTGTCATGTTTCCATTATCGAAAATATAATTATGTAGCCATGTAAAACTCGTTTGTACCATGGACAACAGTCGTAGCAGCGAACTTATCGGTGACAAACAAATATATTTTGAAAATTAATGACATAAGTACACACTTCATATTGCACAACACACTTTTTTTCTACATATAAATGCATAAATTTTGAGTAAAAGAGTATATTTTAGCAAAAAAACAATACTTTTGTAAATGTACCGGTTACTTGAAAATGTATCTATAAAAATTATCTGGATAAATTTACTTAGATAGTTGACATTTTTATGTAAGATAATTATTTAATTTATCGTTATTTATCTAAATAAGTCAAAAGAAAAAAAATAATTATCTAGATAGGTCCCAACACTGACTATATATACATTGTATTGTTATGTTTATAGTAGTAGGTATAGTAGGTACCATATTTCAAATATATTTTTATTTTTTTTTTGTAATAGCTGGTGGAGCAGAAAAATGGTTATGAACAATATTTTTCTTTAATCGTCTACCTATATATAATTAATATATACTATATTAGGAATATTATATTTTTAGAGATATAATGTATAGTTTTAGAATTAATTAAAAATTAATTTTATAATTGTTTTTTTTTCAACGAAATAAAATGAAAATTGTATGATATTAAGTAATAATATATTTTTCGTGTAAGCATATAGTATATGTTATAATTTATTGTACTATAAAGTATTAGATACATTGTACATTATACAATGGATGAAAAACAAGTCGTGAACAATTGAAAATGTTTCTTACTTTAAATTTCTTTACACCGGTCTGTACAAAAGTCTACAGGATTTATGGCCTTTAATAGTTAATTATATATGGGTTCTATTCGAAATACCTCGTAATTAAATTCTAACCGTAAACTTTAGAAATATAGTACGCGATATATTCCATTTCAATTATTTCTTCGTTTCGATAATAATTTAAATTTAGGTACTATGTTTAATTTATTTCGTAATCACGATAAATAAATACCGCAGAAGTGGTTTAAAAATTCATTTTTGTAATATTTAATCATTTTTTAATGAAAAAACTTCAAGTGCTACTAAATACTTGATTTTTTTTTTTTTATTACTACCTATAGTATTTATGTAACACGCTACGCTTTGACAAATGACTAACTGTTTATAAATATTTCTTTATACCGTCCAGGATTAATATTCAACGAAATTGATCTCGAGAAAAATATCACAGTGTCACACGAACTTCTAGTTGGTTTGCAAAACTTTTAAAAACAAAACTTGAAAATAAACGCGTAGCGAATACAAAAATGTATTTAAATTTAAATTTCGTGCGCCAATATATATATATATATATATAATACATAAAATCTAAGTATATAATATCATAGTGAGTAGACATATTCGAACGTTACGTCACTAGACAAAATAATATGCATATACCAATTTCAAACACTAACATATATCAAGCCGTTAACATCATCGAAATATTTCATATTATCAACGTTAACACGTTTATACGAAGAGAATAACAGACTATATATAATAATACTTTCATTTATTTATTACTCTGCAGCTGTGCAGCTATATAAGGAAAATATATTATACAATCTTTATTGCGTGTTATTTATGCGTATAACTCGTACTACCTACCTATAGGTTTTTTATGTATTTTATTGTGGAAGTACAAAAAAAAAAAAATGGAAAAATGTAAAAATAATTTGCAAAAATAAACAAACGTATTTTAAAATAATATACATTATATACCTCTCTCTAACTCATCCGATTGTTTCCGATCGATTTAATAACCATATTAAAGTTATAAAACACATATTTATATAAATCTACCAATATACCTATTACAAATTTTCAAATAATGTTTCTATGTCCAAACACACACACTTGTTCGAACATTTTCAATGCACTTTTAATCATTTCTATATAATCTCGATTCTGACTGGAAGATCCCGAACGTCCGTGAGTATACTACCGGTTATTCGTAATCGTTTTTTTTTTTTTTTGTAATAAAATGTTTTGTTTTTCATCGCTCGTAGGATTATCACCGACTATACCCGTAATGATATTTCGAGAGTTTTTGAACGTTGTTTGAATTTTTATCCAAAAAGTAAAACAAAACGATAACGATAATACAATACGAACCAATATATACCTATATATATATATATATATATATATATATATATACATATATACATTTATGTAATATATAACATCTAAATGTGTACGTCTCGTATATATATATATATATAGTTATTAATGATAGTAACGTTAAAAATGTATAAATATATATATACGTTTTTTTTCTCACATTTATTTCCAAACTTATACGTGTACTATGTACTAAATCGAAAAAAAAAATGAACTCAAAGACAATCTATAAGCGCACAAAGACTGCCGTCCATCGTACTACTACTATACATATAGATACCTATATATATATTGTTCATTTGCGGACGTCCGCTATGATTTACGCGAACGTTTTAATAACGAAAAAAAAAACGATGACGAGACATGAAATGCTCGCGTAAAAACGACAAATTATTCGGCCTGGAAAATGATCGCACAGGAGTGCGCCGCGGCTGTGTGCGAATTCCGAAACAACCGTGTCCTTGACATTTCGGACTGATTAATTATAAACCGCACATTTTACCATATGAATTGATTGCCCTCGCGTCGATTCGTCCGAACGGTATTAACGTTTTCGAACCGGCCGGATAAACTTGATCTTATATATCGTAACTATATGGTTATATAACTATATGCAAATATGGCCCGTCATTCTACTGCCCCTTATAGTATAGGACTACTTCTCGACCAGTTGCCTTAAAATCACTTTTTTGTGCATACCTTGTAAATTCTCTCTCGAAATACCCTATAACTGAATGCCGAGGCCGTCCCGAAGAAAGATATTTTTTTTTTTTTTTGGGGGGGGGGAGGTGGGTGAAAATGTAAAAAAATTATCTAATGCTTCTCATAAAATAAGTAGAAAATATAAAAAAAAAAAGGTAATTAACTTTTTCCCTATTTCGCCGACTACAATCCTAATAATTTATAATTTGCTGAATTCACATTCCAAAATACTTTTTCATAAACGTGAGTGAATAAGCCAAAAAAAAAAAAAAAAGCCCATTGACTTTTTCTACTATTTTCCAACTGAACTTAATTTTTTTTACTTTCTGAGTTGGGACGGCGACACACACCCCCTCCCCACCGGAACGGTCCTGCTGAATGCGCCAGTGGTCCCGAGAATAATATTTCGATCGGTACTACTATTGTTCTTTGACAATTAGGAAAGAAATTATTTTCACACGCATGTTCCTCCCTGTTTCGATTCAATTCATAAACCACTAAATATAGGTAGAATAGTGTCGAACTCGACAATAAATTTAATCTATCGACCAAATTGGCAAAAAAATCAAACGTTTTTTTAATTCGAATACTACGAATGCTAAATTTAAAAAATAATGCTCTACAGAGTAGTTGGATATATGAGGCAGAAATAAAGCCAATTTCCAATCGCATGATCAGCTCCAAGACACAAATTTTGCATAGGTTTCCATCACGCACATCATGTCCATTATGTCAAATAGTAACTGTTGCAACGGGAACATGATATTCTATCTGTTTTATTTTGCAGATCGACTTACCTTTACAAGGGCCGCCAGAAAGCATACGGGCAACCACCGCCACAACATTTTCGGTATCTTTGCGATTCACTGAAAAAAAAAAACAAACAAAAAAATCTTTACTAGTACAGATAATTTAATTGCGGTATAATGAATTTCGGAGCACATGAATTGCCTCATATATTTTTTGACCCAAAAAAGGTTACTCGAATTGACTCGGTTAAAAGTTAGAATAGAAATCGATAATCTATAGTGGATATTTTGATGACGGAAATTCTTTATATTATTATATAATATAGTACGCACTGTTTTTAATTATTACGGTACGATAAAGGCATGTATTTTGACAAAATGAAAAAGTACATGTGATTTTATTATTTAATAGATATTTTTTATGTAAATTTCAAATTTTTAAAACACTTCGGTTCTGCCACGACAAAATTGACTTTTGGTGGTTAAATCATCGATTTTGTAAGTTTACCAAACTTTGTTTGTTTTTTTTTTTTTTTTTTTTTGTTTAAAATGTTTAAAAAATATATATTGATATTATGGATATCAATAAAATAATGGGATACATCGGTCAATCGGTGCTTATGATACGGCAGGCAATTCGAGTAAAAAAATATCTAATACCTGAATTTGAAACACCCTGAATTCGAACCAATGACATATTTTATCGTTGATTACTCAACGTCATATTATAATCATTCGGGTTAGAAAACTAGTATGAAGTGTAATAACAAAATCTAGTATAATATAATATAATATATTTTAATGACGAAGTACCTATGCAATTATTGTAAATATATAATACGTAGGATGAGCTACAGGTTTTAAACACGTACGGAGATTTGCATCGTATGCAGATTTGCAACCAGTTTTTAAATGTCGGATTATGGAAATAATTAACTGTAAATAATTCTCCTAAAATTAAATAGTAGGTATATAGGTAAATCCTACATTTTGTAACGTGTTGCAAATAATACTAAACGAAAATCGAATTTTGAAATCCTAATATTTTCGACCGAACAATTTTATAATATTGTAGGTAATCAATGGTTGACGTATCGATAAAATTTTTTTTTAAAAAAAACTGTGCTTAAAAATAGTTCTAGCTCGTTGCCGAAAAACATTTAACTTTGGCGACCCCCAGATTTTACTCTGACAAATTAACGCCACCGGTTTTCTTACATTTTCATCTAATCGTCGGACGTTTTGTAAACCGAATTGGGTGGAATCGACTGGAAGCCGGTACCGGTGGGTTCCGCTCAGCGGGGCCCTGTCTATTGTATTGTGTGCACTGGGCCATTCTACGGGTATATAAAATATATCGTTTGTAATTGACGAGAACGCGTGATACCACACGACGGGATACCTGAGGCGCCGGCTCAAAATCCCGGGAGACTTGAACGCCGATAATGCAGATATCGATCGTCGTCTCAATGGACCGTTGGATATTTAACACCACTCGGCCTGGAGAAGACGTATTCGTCAAAATGATTAATTAATTGTTATAAGAACATATTTTTGAAACGGTGTGTTTACTCGCTGCACTGGAGCAAACCGAAAGTGAGAAAAATTCCATATATCGGCTGAAATACATGTCAATAATATCGTACACGAAGACGACAGTTATTAATATATTAACGTGACAGATCATTTAATAAATTCGATTCGATCAACGCCCAAGAGATGTTTAACTTGTTTATCTTAACGTGTAACATAATATTTTACACCTATTCTATTTACAGAGGACAATTTTATTGAAAACGAATAGCTGTACAAACTGCACAGAAGTAAAATTATAGTCGATATGGAGTAGTAAGACATTTTCTGGTGCATTTTCGGATAAAATGATATTCGCAAACACCCTACCCGGTGTCGACGGATTCCCGAGCTTGTTATGATATAATATATAACTAAAGCAATCTAACCGTGTGTTTTGGGCTTGTACGTAATATCCTACGCGGTATATTATATTTTAGTTCACGAATTAATAATTCTGTTATAAACCACACCAAACGGCTGTGTTGGATTCGGTTTTTGACCACAAGTTTCCAAGTGTCTGGCGTGTACTTGTACATAATACTGAAACTGAAGCCAGTGAACTTTTACCAAAGTATACCGGTCGAGCTCACCCTCTTTACCAAATTGAAAACAATCCCGTCGTTTTATAATAACATTATACGATTAATACATTATGCGCATTGTTTTATGATCAAAATCAACCCAGTTATTTGCGATAGGACATTTGAATTTAGTACAATTTGTTGATCAAAATTATTAACTTTAAAAAATGTATACAGGTATATAATCTCATCGAGATCTCATCTCATCAAGCTCATCGAGATACAAGGATTTTCCGACCGGACTTGAAATAAATGGGCCGTGGAAATAAAAATAACATGGCTAAATACTAAAAAAACCTGTATAAGTGACGAAACAAGGCTATAGTCCGAGTTCGACTTGAACCCATACAGGCTTTTAACTGGTAAATACTTATCATTCACGTCAGTTTAGACTTTATAAAATGACGAAATTCTCAAATCACAATGACGCGACATGCGTCTTAAGCTTCTCAGTAATAAAAACATATTTACGAAAACTGTTAAAACAGGTTCTTTAAGTGATTTTAGAGTTAAAACACACATTATAAAATCAATAAAAGACAATATTTTGGAGTGAAACTCGTATTTTTTTTTTATATATAGGTTCTAATATTTAAAATTCAAAATGTTTTATATTTTTAAACCACAATAACTTTTTCTTAATTTTGAATATAAAAATCGAAACCAGGTTTACTTCAAAGCATTGTCTTTTGTTTATTTTAAAATAGCAAGATATTTTAAATTTAAAATTACTTTATGAACCTATTTTAACAGTTTTGCGTAAATATGGATTTTAACAAATATCGTGATTACATTACAATTAAAAGTAGTATTAATATAGGACTGTTTTAAATTACTTTTAAATATTGTTAAATTTTTATTTTAATTAATATTTCTCAAAAAATGTCATATACAGAATCCCTTTAAACAATGGGGGGTATGTCGCGTTCTCTTGATCCACAGTGCACAATTTATTATCTTGCTCAAACTATAATTTTTCATATAGATCACGTTTACGACCGATTGACTGACGTAATTACTATAATGGCATCATATTTAGGGGAATAAGATATGCGTTCTTGGTTACCTTGGTTATTTACACCTTATTAGTGACCTGGGACAAAGTTAGAGTTTTGTCTTATAAAACGAATATTATACAGTCATTAAGTAACTTATATCATACTTGCAAGATTATAAAATTCAAATTTTAGATCCTCGATTTTACAATGATATGTTTTATTTTTAGGTATATTTTTTTTTCATGCCTGTACTAAATATTTAGTAAACTGCTACAATCCTTCCATCTTTACCCATTTTTCAGTAAATGTTATCTAGTTGATTCTCTAAAGAGATCGATTTTAAATTTTTTCTATACCTTTTTTTACATTTTTAACGTATAAGAAAAACTACCGAAAATTAGGTAAAAACGATATAACATGTTTTCGTCGAAATCGATTAACGATTAGGTATAATAATTACATATTTAAATTAAATTAAATATAATTTAATATATTATAAACTCTTTATAGTTTTTCATAATAACGAAAAAAAATCATCCTATAATCCTGACATTTACAATATTACAATATGCAATTTAGTACTATATTAACAAGAAAAAACGTGTAAAATATATTTTAATGTTTTAATTATTTTAATTCTTGAGATTTTAAAATTGGTAATTTTAGGTTTTAAGACCTGAAATTTAATACATAGTTAATCGTAAGTATATTACTGGCAGTAGTAATTATGTGTTTACAATAAAATTATTATTAATATCTTTAAAATTTAATACAAATATTATGAACCAGTTTTTTATGTATTATGATTTAAAATGTACCTATTTTGTACTTGAGAAAAATTAATATTTTAAGTTTGTATTTTTAAAATTAAACATTTAAACGCAATTGGAAGTGAAAAAAATACAACGAATAATTTATTCAAGGTTTCATATTAAAAGTTTTCACAAAAGAATCAAGAACTTTTTTTAATTTTTAATCATTTTAATGCTAATTTCTTAAAATTCCATCATTATTTTCTTAAGGCCTTTAGAAATCGTTTTTTTTCTGTTAAATAATTTTTTAAATCCAACAACCTTCTTCAATCTAATACAGATTTTATAGATTCTTTTCTTTAATAATTGTTCTTGACTTTTTCTAAAATGTTAATTATAATTCCCTTGTTTATGTGTTCTCATTACTACTGAATTCAATGGACGTATCTTTTCTTCTTTAAAAATAGTTTAATCACGTACTATGGTAGGAGACAAAATACTTAGCAGTGATTTAATAGATATATCCATAGACAAAATAATCTAGTAACATAATATATAGATTTATCCACAGATGACATGTTTGGTGAGTTGAAGATAAACAAAAAATAATACGTCGTTTTTCTTAGAATATAATATAGTTGCATTTGTGCTGAATACATTATTTTATATAAATAAAAATTTTTATACAATATAGTTTGTCTATTATCACATACACAATTTGTAAGTGGTCTGCTTTTTTTGTGATATAAAGAATATAAAAGATATAAAGGCTGGAAAGATGAGTTTGTCCCTGGCCGGTCAAACATATCTATCAGCTACAGTATATTACGAATATAATCTAAGACCGTTTTCTCATCCAATGGATCTATATTGAAATGGATGTACAGATATTTCAATATTTCAATATTTTACACATATCATAGGTGTACATTATAATACATATTTTAGATATCGTATCTATTTAGGACGAAAAACAACCATTGACATCATTTGGACGTTTCGAATACGAATTTCGATTTCCATTACATTTGGTAAAAAGGATAATTTTATGCTCGTTTATACATAAATCACCTGGTGTGACAGTGGCATAATTAAAAATGTTTCATACTTTGTGTTGAAATTATACAAAGTTTAAAAAAAGTATACATTCTAGTAATGTACGTCCCAAATGTATACCATCCAGGCTCTAGCAAAATTAAAACAATTAATCATAATTAAAACATTTTCAAAAAAATATAATTTAACCGGCGTGTTTACGAATTATAATAACATAGCACCTATGTATGATTAACCTTTTATTTTACTTTCGGGTCTTTGAAATTAAAACTGTACATTTTAACAAATAAAAAACCGTAAAGTTTATTTCAATATTCTAAGTTGATATATATAATATGTATAGGTATACATTTAAAAAAAAATTAATTCGTACAGGAAGATAATGAGCCTCATTACATCCGTTAAACAGGTTCGTGTGGAAGCCTTATATAGAATTATAAATGGGAAATAATTACGGCCCATAATGTTTCACATTTACATTATGTCATATTAAACGTTTTTAATTTCAAAACACATTTATTTCTCTGAACTGGAATGAAATGATATTTAAATATTGTACTTTTTTTTGTGCCTCAAGTTTTTTCCATGATTTTTTTCTTCTAATTACTGGACAATTCACGAACAAAATAAATGTTCATTGAAAAACAATGTTCTATTGACTGTTACGGCTGCTAAGAGGAATGACATTTTTCCGTCAATATTTCTAAATCAAAAAGACCACGACAAGAAACAATACAAACATAACAAGACTATACATGGATACCTTCCTCGCTCCATTCCGAAACAGAAATCGCGTGTAATGATGAGCAGGACCGGCGCAATGGAGGTGTCTCGCACTCCTCCCCCCACCCCTGGAAAGCAGTAGTCGTTCTGCATTTAGTCGTCAAAATCAGAAAAAATTTATAAATTTTTTTTATTTTTTTTTCCTTATTTACATTTCAAATATGTATTTAGGTGGTATTTTGGAGACACACGACTCAGCATTCAAAGTTGTCCCTAATGACGAAGGATATTTATCCCCAGGATTTTCCCGCAATTACTGAATGCAGTCGATTATTTTGCACGTAATTCAATTAAATTTTTCAAACATTACAAAACTCATTTTGCACTCACGTTACGATATAATAATATCGCAATCGTGTTTCTACAATATCTGTACAACAATAATACAATTCATACATACGACGGCGACGGTGGAAACGAGGCGATAGTATAATTATATATTATTGAGTCGTTACGAATACGGAGGAGGCGCGGTAATAAATGTCGGTCGTCCGCGGTTGTTCGTTCACACGCGAGCGCAACGTTAATTTTATTCTTTTTCCAAATGCCATGTGCCCGACGACGATTAATTGTTATTATATTTGTTGTGGAAAATTGACGGTGTGAAATATCAAAACGAGAGAAACAAAACCTGAACACGTCAGATGAACACGAAAAACGTGTTTCGCGAATGGTCCAAAGCGAGTAGTTTCAAAAATGGACCTTCCTCCCCGCAAGACAAAACTAAACCCTGACAGAATGATCGATTTTGGAACAATTTTTGATTGGCAACCGTTGCCGATTCGTATATTCAAACGACGGTCGAGCTTTGAACGGGTCGTCTGTAGAAACATCGTTGTACAACATAACACGTGTTTTATTTTAATGTAATATTAATATGTATAGGTAACTTATAGCTGCTGTTGACAAATGAAATTGATGTATTCGAGTCAAACAGTGTCAGAATATTTCACAATCCGAATTCCGAACGCCTTCGCGTGTATTTTAATCAGAAAATGGAAAACGGTTTAAAAGTCAAAATAGAAAATAGAAACTGAAAACCAGGATGAGATATTTTTTATCCAAATCTATCCAAACCGTCTTGATCAATAAAGAATGCAAGTTTAGGTACTTTATTCTTTATTCATTGTATATATCAGAATATTTAGGTATACTATATTTTCAATACAATTATTAAGTGATTTCAAATACCTGCAATAATTTTAGATTTTTAGCGAAGTGGAGGGATCTAGTGGTTTTACAATGATTTTTATTTGTTTTCTCTGTGCGTGACTTTTCTGCCAGAAGGAGTTGAGTAAAAATTTTGGAGTAAAGAGTTTTTTTTATAGCACATTGGTTGTAGTTGGTGTATTGAAGAGATTTGCATTTTTTGACTTTTCCAGTAGTTTCCTTAAGTGTAAAGAAAACCTACATTTTATGACCGAAATATTTTATAAATGTATGGGAAATAATGAAATAACAAATAAAATGGTCGTTTTATAGAGATAAATGATTCATCGTTGCTTTTAAACTCAATATTTCCATGGATACTATATTGAATTTTAGTTCTTTGAATATTAAAATATTGTATATAAAAATTCAAATCCGTTTTAAAAAATCTATAAATTCGATATCTATTGAAAATTATAACATATATTTCGGACCCCCTATGAAAATAAAACCTAAATCCGGCCCCGGGCGTGAAACACGCGCGTGTAAATTATGATATTTTGAATGATTTTTTTTTGTATTTTTAAATAATTTGTAATTTCTTCGTGAGACGTGTAAACGTATTAACACTATATATAGTACTTAGTCTGTAAAAAATATATATAGCTGCTTTATTACGGTAAATATTTTTTAATGCGATGTATACTTGCGGTGTACCGTATATATATATATATATACGTCTAAACTATATTTTTTTTTCACTCTCCTAAATTTTAATATAAACATTTTCCGTATTAAAATGAAATTACTGTCGGTTTTTATATAGGTATACACATCGTCTATTATTTCATATATATATATTATATTAATATTACCACGCCGAACGTGCGCGTGCGTCCGGATTACGCGCGTCGGCGCTCGTTTGTTCGGCATCTTGATGGGAAACACTATCATACCTAGGTACAGGTATACAGAGGTAACCTAACCGGCCGACACGTAATTAGACGGCTAACCGATTCTGAACGGGGATTATAAATTATTATCATTTGGTGGATGATGCGATAACCACATGCGATTAAACACTAGACCGTCGTGGCCTGTGTGTGAAATTCGTAACGCAGAGCGCAAACGAAAATAATATAATAATACACAAACTCGGAAGTTAAATAATAGGTGCCGAGAAATACGCTAATTTCGCGTGTTCGTATAAATAATTTGTCGGGCACGTTTTTGAGAAGACGATTTTTTTTTTTTTAGAAACCCCCCCCACCACTACTTTTTACAGCCAAAATGCAGCTATTATAATACATAGGTACGTATATACTCGAATATTTGTATCCGATTTCGAAAGATTTTCAAAATCGACTTAGAATGAATGTGAATTTTGGAGTTTTAAGATAGGTACCTATTTAATTGTTGATTATTAAATGTTTCGGATATTTTTTGGAGAATTCGAGTTTATATTTGTTTAACCTTTTAACTGTTAGGTAATTTTTTTCACGCACGTAAGATATATTATTGTGTATTTTTTATTATATTTTTATTTTATACTAATATATCTATTATTAGGTAGGTATGTCTAAAGTATTTCAATAGTTGAAACATTTTTAATAGAAAATTATTATTAACCAATAGTATTTTTTTTTTTTTTTTTACCAACAGTTTTTCACATTTTTTTGTTCGCCATTAGTTTCTAAAATCATAGTTACGATAAAATTACATAAAATCTCTGTTATAATTGCACAAATAATCATGTGAAACCATATAAATAATAAAAATAACCAGAAATTCTATGTTTAGTCAAATTTATTATTTACATAGATATCACGAACACATTTGTTTGGAAGTGGAAAATAGTCGATAGTACTTTTGGTAATCATTAGAAGCATAAAAATAATTTATTCGTAGCGTTTTTGAAAAATTATCGAAATCGATTGTTTATTACTTTTCATTAAACTCAAAAAAATATTTCTTATAGAATGGCATATTTAATTTTTTTATCGCTATTAGCTGATTTTATGATATTTTATCAATAAAGTATAATACGAGTATACGCAGCAATAGCAAACACAGCTCATATAAGTAACAAACTTGTGTCACATACACACGACTTTAACAGTTAAAGGGTTAAAAGTTTTTCTAAACTATATATATACACTTTGTAACGATCTGGCTTATACTAGTAGAAACAAAAGTTTAAATGTGTTGCTTGCAGTATTATACATTAAAATGTATGTATTGAACTTTGTTTGAGATGATAAAAACGGATAACGAATATGTAAATTCACAAAAATTGCATTTAAACGATTTAATACAAAATAAATTAATTTATATGCCTATATTTTTAAAACCGTTTTTTATTTATTAGGTATTTAAATTTTTTTTAAAGAAAAATTTCATTACGTGTAGAAACCACAAAGATGATTCTGAAGTTTTAGATTATACCTTTTCTGGGTATGGTAAAAAAAAAAAAAAAATTAAAATTCGAAGTTTTGAATATTTATCAAAGTTTATTTAATGAACAGCTATGATTTGTGCGTAAGTTCCAACTTTCAAAATGTATAATAATAATAATAATAATAATACAAACACGAAAAAAAATCAATCGTTTCTCAAAGTCTTTTTTTGTTTAATTTTCAATCCGCACAGGAAATTTATTACATTATTTCCACGTCGGTAAATTAAAATAAAACAATATTTTACACGTTTATAGCCTGCTGTATAATAAATATACGGTCGTTCGTAGATATTTACACGAAAAAACATTGTGTTGTGATATTAATTCGGACAATATTGTTACGTTATAAATCAGTCGTTATGCGTACATTTGAAAAATATGGAATCGCCAAATTTTACTCGAAAATTTACGTATTATTAGACATTTTTTAGTGATTTTATTTTAGCCAAATCAGCCGTAATAATCTATTTAATCTAATAAAAACTACTGGTTATTTTGAACATTATTGAATATTTAGTTTTTGAACCGCGATATTTTTACTTTTTACCGGCTACCACCTATATACTATTATAATTTGAAGAATAAACCCTATTTCCCCATGTTTAAGAGCTTATCATGATATTTATATATCGTTCGCCATAATTCATTCTTTCATAATACATTCTTTTCCTGTAATATCTCATTATTATTTTTAATATCCTACGGTTACAGTACATATAAGTTGGGTACCTACTAAAAAAAGAAAACAAAGTCCTTGATTTTTACAGACTTAGAACTTAAAGTCTGAGATAGTGATGTGCACAAACTATAATAAAACAAACGTATAATTAATTTTTAATTAGAATTATAATTATTTGTTTATATATGATTGAAACGTTGAATTTGTTCAGCAATTATTATAAAACAATAGCTAGGACTTGGGGGCAAACCGTAGTATACAATCTAAAGAAATTAAAATTTGAAAATGTCACTTTTTTTTTTTAAATATTTCATTGACGTTTTTAAAAATATATATACTTATATAAATATTTTAAATTATATAATTATATTTGTTAATATATTAATTGTGATTAAAAGTCGTGATAATATTTATAGTATATAATTAATTATTTACTTTAATATTATAGTATACATATATTGGCTGTTGGTGTCCTTTTTTTTTTTTTTTAATAGTTTTTCTATTAAGTTATAGATGTACGATTAATAGTTGATGTAGGTATTATATTTACTTATTACATTATAAGGTACGCAAATTCTGTAAAAATATGTACTTTCGTACGAACGAAATATTTCGAGAGACTAAATTTCCCGAAGTGTTAATATAATATATAGATCCTGCCTAAATAATATACATTTTATTGTGAATTTCGTATTCTGTATACTAACCTTATGACACTGTCGGGCACTCCAATTTCGATGCAATTATTTTCGCTTTTTTAAAAATATAATAAAACAACTATACAAATAAAAAAAAAAAATAATAATAATAAACTACCTAATATATCACAGTCACAAGCACAGAATCGCGGCGATACGCGCGCAGAACATTTCTCGGGACGATCGCGAGAATAAAGGAGACGATCCCAGACGAGGAGAAAGTTTATATATATACCGGTGCAGGTAGATACGATAAATATTTTTTTTTTCTGGGGGCCGATGGCCGTGAAACCATCTTCATCTGCCACATAATATGATAATATATTGTAACATACCTGTTTACGATAATATTGTTTCCCCTGCATTATTGTGACGCCACCGTGACAAAACGATCGTAGTCGTTTTATTTTTTAATCCTTTCTACGTCCGAATACGTATATTATCCTCAATCCCATTGTATCCTCACATCCTATTTATAGGATTATAATATATTTAATCCTTGACGATAAACTAAGATTCGGATTATGTCGCACTTACACATTTCGTTTTATTGTTTATAAATTTGTTGCGAGCTCTAAATCCATATCGTAATCGTACAAATTCAATTCGAAAAAACGTAGTGAATTTATTTTTTATTGGGATTTTTGTACAATTTTTTATCATTCGTCCATTAGATTTCCAATGTTGATCATTAACATTCGTTTAAGACGAAAATTTCTGTTTTAGTTTTGTTTTTTTTTTTTTTTTGTTTTATTAATAAAAACGGAACTAGCCCAAAAAACGAGTTAATTGTTTTATAATATTTTGTCATTCATTTATTATATGTGACACTTTCATTGTCGTTTTAGACACAAGAAAAAAATGATCAACACATAGATATATAGGTACCTACTTATTAATTTAATTCTTACATCAAAATATGAGTCTTATTTTCGAAGAAATATTCGCATTTTAATCCTTGACAATAAACTAAGATTCGGATTTTGTCGCACTTACATATTTCGTTTTATTGTTTATAAATTTGTTGCGAGCTCTAAATCCATATCGTAATCGTACAAATCAACTCGAAAAAACGTAGTTAATTTATTTTTATTGCCATTTTCGTGCAATTTTTATCATTCGTCCATTAGAATTCTAATGTTAACCATGAATATTTCTGTTTTTGTTTTGTTTTATTTTTTGATTTCTTTTATTAATAAAAACAGAGCTAGCCCAAAAAACAAATTAATTATTTTACAATATTTTGTCATTAATTTATTATTTGTGACACTTTCATTGTCGTTTTAGACACAAAAAAAAAAATGATCAACAGATCGATATACCTACTTATTAATTTGATTCTTACATTAAAATACGTGTCTTACTTTCGAAGAAATATTAGCACAGACCCTGGATTAACACTAAATTCTATATTATTATTTTTTTCATTTTTTATTTATTTATTTATTTTTTTATTAATGTATAGAATAAATGTATAGTTTGTCGAATGTTGAATAAATTAAAGGTATATTATTATCTCCAAACAGGGAAATTCTATTTAACATAAAACTTTTCTCCAAAGTATAAATATATAATATAAAATATACGAGTATATGTATACAAATTATAGTATTCTCCAATTTCTAAATTTACCAAATATTATTTTATATTGTTCGATTATAATTTTAATTTTATTTAACTATATTATGTGATTATTTAATTATGTTACTATTGTATACAAGATTTTAATATGAAACAATTAAATCAAAGAGCTCTTACAATATTTTGTTACCTAGTTTGAAAAACCAAAATAAGAACTAAACTTTAAATAAAATATTCTAAATATATATTTTACAGTAATAGTTATGTACTTATATTAAATCGAGCTATCCTAAATAAATATTATATTTTATAATATAGAGAAGGTCACGCTAAATAATATTTTTTCTACGATTACTATTTTAATATAATGTTAAACATACTGAACAACATCATTAATATTAATAGTTATTTAGGTATAGTACACCAAAGCTGGCTCAGAATAATTATTTTCGAATTCAATGATTTATCATTGCATTTAAATGCAATACATTCACCAAGAGAATCCTATTTCTTCCACTTCTACTGGCACCCGACGAGCGAAGTTCACCTTTTTTAAAATTAAAAATACAAATGTGGATTTTAAAATTATTTTTAAGGCTGTGTAAAAATAAAAATTAAATTATGTTTTTGAAATTTAAAAAGATAGGTAATAAAAATGTATCGTGTATTAACTATAATAAATATGAAAATTAATATTTATATAAAAATTCAGAATTAAATAGAAAAATGATGTGCATTTTTTTTATGACAAAATTGTATGCATATTTAATACATATTAGAGTGTCATGTTCCGAATCCTAAAGTTATCAGTAATAATACTGTTTGTCATATTTAGAGCAATATTTTATATTTTCATTGCAATATTTCTATCATAATATTACATTTTAAATTTTAAGCGTAATTATTCTATTTTTTGAAAACATATTTTTGAGCAGGAGTTGAATATGACTAAATTTTGGAGTAAAGAACTTTTTAACAGCAAATTCCTTCTAAATAATATGTTCCAAAGGTCGTTTCTTGATTTTTCCTGTACTTTTCTTAAGCATAATGGAAATCTACTTTTTCAACGGAATATTTTAAGAAATGAAATAAACAAATAAAGTTCCCATAGTTCTATATATATATATTTTACTAAACGACGTCATATAATTTCAAAAATCGTTTTAAATTTAATATATCCAATACCAGTATGACAATGTCAGTATCCTACCCGATGAGATAAACTCTTTCACCCCTAACTTACTGCCTTTTATACAGCAATAATATATTCCGAGTTCTACTCTATATATAAATTTATCTATATCTAATAGACTATACGAACGAATATATTAATATTGATGTTGATCTCAAAACATCAATGATGCCAACTGGAGGGCTAAAAAAAGGTTACATCTAAAGATAAATAATATTTTTTTCTAAAATGTACTTTTCGCCGAAAAATTGAAAAATATTCTAAAACATAAAACGCAACAAACAGACAAATTTCATAATTTTTAATACCTATGGACTATACTCGTACATCTGCTCGTAATATGAAGAATAATTATAAAGAAACGAATTTATTATTTTAATTAATTTTGGAAATAAATCAAATAAATGATAAATCTTGACATTCCATGGACGTCGTTAATGGTATGCAAATATAAATTTAACATTTTAGTGATTGGATTATGAACTGTTATATACATTTAAAGTGTCCATCTTCTTCTTCTTCGACTTCTTTCCCAACTATTTGGGGTCAGCTATCCTAAAATTTAATTTGAAATCTCCATAAACTAGATAATTCTTTTAACAAAAAATACTTGAATTTTCAGTAATAATGATTTTTTTTTTTTCGAAAAAAAACTTCTATTTATATATTAACGAAGTTTTGTAATTACTTTAAAAAAATTTAAAATGCATATATTTAAAAACTCAATTCAAATGTCGTCTTAATAATCACCAGCTAAACTAAATAAAATATATTAATTTTTTTAATAGTATTAATCAATTACTGTAGGTAGTATAATTTAAATAAACTTAAACAATGTCTTTTAATGTCTTATGAATAACTAAAATATTTTCTAAAAAATTATCATTTTCTTTTATTATTTTGGTATTCACTTTAAGAAATATATATTATAAAATGCATATGGAGGAATCGGAATACTGTATTAAGAAAACTACATGATACTCGCATTTGCTATCTTCAACTAACCAACTGATATTTGGAATGTACGTCCAGCATTCCAATCACACTATGTTATTTTTAATATTAGAGTAAATTTACCATTTATTACATTATTTATAGAAGATATATTATACCGTTGAGTCGTCTATTTACTGAAATCTTAACTATATAATAAGATTTAACTGTTTATAAATCCCATTAATTCAAACCAGGACTTAAAACTGGTAACCGGTTTTTCCCAACAACCGGTTAAAAACTCCTTTTTTGAAAACCGAAAACCATGACCCGGTTTTTATTTTTAAATCTAAGAATCAGTCATCGGCAACCGGTAACTTGACCGGTAAACCTTTTTTATCATTACCCGTAATTATAACGAAACTAATAACCCATGTTGGAAGCAACAAAAATATAACAGCTAATTCTTTTCTAAAGTGCAAAAAAAATAATCATAATTTATACATTATTATATTATTAATATTATATGTTTTGTTTGTCTTGCTTTCAAAATGTTTACTAAATATATTTATTTATAACAATTTAATTTATATTTTATAATACCTAATATCTATTATTGTATTATATTTAATTGTGTGACATTTAATTATTACATTTTAATAGTATAAGTATATAATATTTATATATTATATTATATATATATATATATATATATATTATATATGCTCTTGGGTTAGTCGTCACTAATGTTACTGTTACTGTTTATAGCTATGTAATAAAATTAAATTTAATATAACAAAAAAATTTAAAAATAGTCATCAAATGTTGTTTATTGTTGTTGTTTTCTACTTCCTGTCAATTGTCATATTATGCTATTCTGTATACTAAACGTGAAATAAGTATAGAGATTAATCAGCTGATCGACTTATTGGCAATTGTGAAAAACATGAACATACTTACAGGTTAGGTACCTACAAAGTTTATAGATTATATACCAGGTATATAAGTACGTTAGTCCGTGGTTAAAATAAATATTGAAGTGGCAGCAGGTACGAATGTAAACAAATTGTTGTTTATGACCATTAATTTATAATTATTATGAATTTTTTATAACTGTGTCATTTGTGATCGTGACGAAGCTTACACTATCATAGGATTTATTTTCTAAATAATTTTAACAATCTAACAAATATTCCGGGATCGGAAATCAGAGATCAAAAAGCTTAACGACGAATAGTCATGAATATTATAAAGGTTTGTCAAAACCCTATTTAAATTTTAATTAACTGTTTTAAAAAGTTAGAAACAACTTAAAACCAATTCTGATTATGAGAATTTATTTGGAAGTGGTTTTAAATCAAGAAGTGGTTACCCTAAAAATTAAAAAGCGGTTTTTAACCGATAAGTAGTAACCACTTATTTTTTAAATATTCGAAGAACTGTATATCGATGTATATGTATTTAAAAACCACCTAATACCGGTTAATACCGGTTACCGGTTCTCAAAATTTTTCCCTTAAGCCTAAAAAGCGGTTACCACTGTTTTTGGAAATGGTTTTAAGCCCTGATTTAAACAAATATATTTATCATTAAAATTAATACGCCAATTTACTCTAATATTAAAAATGACAAAGTTGTGATAAAAATGCTGAACGTAAATTTCATATATTATTAATTGTTTAAACGGAGATGACAAATACTTGTATTAAGTTCTTTTAAGTTTGCAAGTCGGGTAAATTGACGATCGACTTTAATTTATAATATAATATGATTTACTTAAATCGATATTAAAATTGAATCGCAAGCGTTATGGCATGACCAACACGTATTCTTATTTTGATGTTATTCGGGTAAAAATTTGCATTTTCATAATCATATAAAATATACTTTGGAAAAAAAAATGTATTCTACATAAGGAATTCCAAATATCCGAAGTAAAACTATATACCTACTCGATTTATTTTTAAAGTAGGACACACTCAAACACTCAAAGCTTTATTTTAAATAAATTTACCTATATAATTGTGAAATATGCTTAGATTTATAGGTACGTTTATAAATATGTAAAATGCAAAATATTTTTTATTTAGGGCAAGATAACGTCATGATGCAAATCGATGATTGTTTGAAGCAATAATTTTCTAATAATTGTAAACTCATCTCCGGAATCATAAATAGAATTAATTAATTAAATTATTAAAATTATACAATTGTTAATTATTTAGTTTTATTATAATAAGATCATTGTTTTTAGTTGGTATAATTAATGTCAACTTGTCAACTTGCCCAAGCAAAATATTAATTAACCCTATGTTTATGATAAGAAGGAAAATTTCAAAACATTTTTGGAAAATATTTTAATTATTAATATATTATAAATGTTAAAACTTCAAATCATTATTAGTTAATCTTTGTTTCCGACACAATAGTTGTATTTAATTTAAAAGTTTTTTGTCCATTAATTATTATGTGATAATTGTTGAAACACTTATTATTATTATATCGTGTCAAACAACCACATGTAAATATAAATATAAAAATATAAATATAAACATAAACATGAGTAAAATTAAATAAACATAAATAAAACATTAGTTAGAATAAAATCAAATAATTAAAATAAAAATAAAAATATATAAATATATAAATCACAGATGAACTAGTTATTCTTACTAGGTATATAAATAAGGTTGTTTATTAAATTATTAAATTTCCCCTTCCCAATGTTTCACCACTTTAATTGCATTTTTTGTCACTGTTAAGAGATCCAAAGTAGTGCATGTTGCTGGGCAGTTTGGACAGATCAATAGGTGGCTCATGGTATGTTCATCTCCGCAGTCGCATTTTGTGTCTCTTTGTATTACACCCCACTTCTTCAGATTGTCTTTTGATCTTCCTACTCCCGTTCTTAGTCTATTGAGTGTTCTTCAAGCGGGCCAGTCGAGGTTATATCCTGCAGGAAGGTGTTCTGCTGGTGAAATCTGATCATCTTCAATATGGCCTACGGTTAGTTTCCAACTATCCATTCGGGCTTGCTCGGGGAGTTTCGCTAAGATATTCGTGCATTTCATAAAGCTCTTTCTTGATTTTAATCTTGACCTGTGTATATCCTTGCCGTGTAGGAAATGTCGACTGTCAGTTTCGAGTTTGGATCTTTCTAAGTCTGCATTAATTGTACGTCGAATGTTTGGAGGTGCGATACCTGCGATTGGGAAGACTTTGTGGAGAGGTGTAGTCTTTAGGCACCCCGTTATCAGGCGGCATTCAGTGCCACGTCAACCTTTTTCGCGTGGGTGGATCTGCACCATACAGGGCTTGCATACTCTCCTACGGAGAAGCATAGTGCTAACGCAGACACTCTGAGGGTGTGAGCATTTGCTCCCCAGTTTGATCCTATAAGTTTTCTAAGTAAACTGTTCCTTGCACTAATTTTTGATTTTACATTTTCATAGTGCTTTTTATATGTAAGGAATCTGTCTAGGGTTACTCCTAGATATTTAGGATAAGGTGTGTGTTCGATTTTGACACCTTTCCATGCTATATTCAATTTTTTGTTGGCTAGCCTATTGTGGAGATGGAAAGCGCAGACTTGTGTCTTTGAGGGATTTGGTCTTAAATAATTTGAGTCGTAGTAGTCACCTACTAGCTGTAAAGAGCTTTCCAGTGCTTTCTCAACCACTTCAAAATTTTCACCTTGGGCTGCCATGGCTGTGTCATCGGCATAGATAAAGTGTCTAATGCCTAAGGAGGATAGAATAGGCTGGTCATTAGTATATATATTGAACAAGGTTGGAGATAAGACACTGCCTTGGGGTAGGCCATTTTTTTGAC